>MU703035.1:60994-100908 GCA_026770625.1 Nicotiana glauca | reverse complement strand
CAAACCACCCTCCCCCCCTCTCCCTAGAATAAAACAGTAACGAACATAAGTTTGATTTTGAAAGAACACCAAGAAAACTTTTTATATGCTGTAACCTAGTCTACCTCAAACAAAACCAAGCGTTGTGGAAATTAGCCTAGTACGTGCACACATACCACAATACAAGTAACGTACAGATTTTTTCCACATACACCACATAAACATCAAAAAGTGCAAAAATTAAGCTTAATTAATAGAAGTTTAACAACAATAAATCAAAATATTATGACTAAAGTACCATTCTTCTCTACTCACACCACACAAACATCAGAAAAAAATGCAGCAAAGAAGTTTATGAGTTTGAAAACACCTAAAAGTTTACAGAATAACCAAAATACGCACAATGTAAGATATGAATAAATTATCAGTCTATCTGATAAAACACAAAATTGAACTAACTACCAGCAAAACATTATGTATAATCAGCATAGTGTATTCAAACCACAAATTATGAACAAAGTATCAGTCTTCTCCACTCACACCAGTTAATCATCAAAACAAACGAAGAAACGAGTTTAACGGAAGTTGATTAAACACAAAATTAAATTAAACGAAGCATAATGTATAATTGGCATTCTGGCATAGTGCATTCAAACCACAAATTATGAACAAATTACCAGTCTTTTCCACTCACACCACATAAAAATCAGAATAAATACAGTTAAGAAGTTTAACAGAAGTTAATAAACACAAACTGAAACGAATCAAAAAGTAAAAAAATTACCGTTTCACGAATATCCTCGCCATGCAAATCCTGCAAAATATCAAGAAAACGATCAAGCAATAAAGCATCATACTCCACAAGTTTATCATCCTCTGACACTTTTGCTGGTGCCAATAGCCTCAGTTGTGCATCTATTGATGCCATCTTCTCAATTTTCCTGCTCATCTTCGCCTCCTCCAAATACACTCTTTATTTAAGTTAAAAGAAAAAGAAAAAAGTTACACGAGAATTCTACGGATTCTTTCAACCAAAATCACGGAGAAAACTAGGGGCGTTTGACAGTTTTAACCATTAATTGAAAACATTCAACAAAATTATTGTAGTAATGAAAAGTAAAATTCAATTATTATAGGTATCAAGTGATGCCTGTGAAGGAAAATTCTAGAAGAAATAGGGGAGAGAGAGAGAGAGAGAGTGTGTGTGTTTTTGAAGCAAAGTTGCAGAGTATTTGGGATTTGGTAGCTTTATAGAAGAAGGTTTGTGAAGAACAGAGTGGAAAGTTTAGTTCAACTAGAAATCAAAGTCTATCGTATTACTGATGTCTTTTGTCTAATTATGGTAAATCTTTGGGTTGAAAATTGAAATAAAAGAATTTTTAGATAAGCGGTGGAATATTCCATGGAAGAAAAAAAGAATCTTTTTATGCAATTTAATTCGCATTTATCTGGTTTTATTATCTTAATAAAAGTTTTTATTCCAAATTCTTTTCTTTATATTTATTTATCATTTGTTTAGTTATATGCCTGTGAAAAGGTCTTGGATTGGGTTCCAAAGTTATTGGCATAATACAATCTTCTTTTTTATTTCTTTTATTGACACTTAGCGGTTAGCACTATATATTCTTTGCAAAATATTTGACTAATTGAACTTTGTAATTCAAGATTTGGTCACAAAATCTCTAAATTATTCCACGATGTTCTAATTCAAACAGTATCAATCAAAGACATTTTGGTCTACTCAATGACCATGTAAAACATTTATAAAAGTATTCACCAGTCAATATGACAGTTCTGTTTAATCCGGTAATCAATATTTATATTAGAGTTCCACTAATTTAGATTGTACTGTTTAAGGTTCATTAAATAGAGAAATAAATTTTAAGTAGGAATTTTCTTTTTCGGAGCTCAAATCCAAAACTTGTAAAGCAGAAAGAGCACATTCATCCCATACAATCCTTAATGGTGTCATATAATACAGTTAGAAGAGATTTTGAACAAATAACTTAACAGAGAATATGCGATAAATTACAAGCGAGTAATAACAACACTAGAAAGGAACCTTCTAGAAGAAAATATTAGCTTTCAATTCTGTATTCTTCCAAATTTATATGAGAGTACTTAAATTTTGAGAGCCAAATAAATTAATTTTAACCGTAATTTTTTATGTCTTTTAAATATATTTAATTATTAACTATAGTGATTTATAGTGTTTCAAATAATTCAATTTTATTTCAAAAAACCTAATAATTCTATGTCTAAATATATAGTCAAAATTAAAAAGTTTATACTCGAAAAGTAAAAAGTGTCACATAAATTGAGAGTTTGGACATATTGTTTGACCAAAAAGTGTTAAGCCTTTTTGTTAAACTAATTAAATAAGATGATAATAGGTAAATCCTAGTTAAACATAATAAATCCAGGATCTCAAATCGATTGATATGAACAACGTATAATTACACTTAAACCAATTTAATACAAAGGGATGTTTAGTGGTCTTGTTATGATTGCATGGGGGAGTAATGGCAAGCAATAAATATATTAAATGGCAATAAATATAAATAGAGAAAATGAGTCACTCAAATATTCAATGAGGTGGATGATTCTCTCTCTGACAATGATGTAAGACAAACAAACGTGGGAATATAGAAAGCTTTCTTGGATTTGATGCAAGAAAGTGTGGGGTCAACAACAATCGAATCTTTTTGTAAAGACAATGTTTGTAATTTACTTGAGAGTCAACTTTTCACGAGAGAGCTTATCATATAGAATATTACATACCCCTTTCTTCTCTCTCTATTCCTACTTATATGGAATATATCCCTTACCTAACTGAAAGTATAGTGCAGAGAATATTCTATAGAATATTCCTCTAAAATATCTTATTACTAAACTAGCCATTTGGGCTGATCTGAGTACTCGACCTCGACCCTAGCTACTCAGCTCGCCAATAGGTTCCTTCTTAAGCATGACCTCGGCCTAATCGGGTCCTAGGTATCCTCTTTTAGGCAAGATTCCCTTGGTCAGATTTTGACCTACACAGTTAGTCCCTCCGCCTGTCGGGGTTGTTTTTGGATGAGCTCGATGGGCGGACTTCGCCAGTTGCAATTTGAGAAATCTGAGGATATTGGCCGAGGAGTAAGCTCTTTGTGGCGAGGTGACTACATGGTGCATTAAGAGCCACATCTGACCATTACGTCAGTTTGAAATGACATCACTTCATCATACGTCATTATGGCGCATGTTCCCAATACATTGCGTCGATTCCCACGCCTCTTCTGTTTCGAAATCAATATGGTGTCGTTTGGCTTTTCTTGATTAGGGTTCCAGTATTCTTATAAATAGGGATAGGAATTACTTATTTGAGCTACTGCATTTCTTAAGCATTCGAAACTCCAAACTTCCCCTTTTTCTTTTTCAGAATTATTGCATCTTTATCTCTCCCTTCTCTTAGCGTTTTCAGCTATTGTTACCCCTTACATATTTGCACTTTCTTCTTATATATGCGACAGAAAAATGGCTAGTGCATCTTCTAACCTTGAGGGAGCTTCTGATCCTGTCACGTTGACTGTGGACATGCCTTCTCATGAAGAAGGAGTGGCCATTGTAGAAGATAAGAGTTTCCCCACTGTGGATGAGATAGTTCCACATTCTAGGAGGATCATCAGACTTCGACCTGAAGATGTCCTGAACTCATTTTTTCTGAGATAGATGCGGCGATACTCATTGCATTTAGGTCTAAATGGTGAATTCCAGACCATGTCGAACATATCCCTGCTGGTAGCGACGTGGTGCACATACATCGCCCAGGATACTGCGCAAAGTACGTGAATCCGTTTGTCGTCGGCTATACGCTTCCTCTTCCTTCCTTGGCAGAGAACTTTTGTCGCTATTATGGCGTGTGCCCGGCTCAGCTCTGCCCATACAACTATATGCTTTTCCTTATGCTTATCAAGTACGCGGAGCTAGCCAACCGTGGAATTTCTCTCCATCATCTACTTCACCTCTTCGCCCCAAGTTTTCACAGGGGTACGATGATACATCTTCGCCATCATGGGACCAAGGGACTGGTGGTGAAGATGGATGATAAAACAAATCACCATTTTTGGGTCAATTTCTTCTACGTGAGGACTGACAACATGGTGTCGAACCTAACGAGTTTCCTGAGGAGTGGAACTTTGCTCGTAAGTGTTTATCCTAAATGGCTGTTTTTCGTTTCTTTTGGTGATCTGATCGTTCTCCTTCTTTTCTTCTTTTTTATGTAGCCGAGAAGGATCCTCCTTCAGCAGTCGCCGACGTTCGTGACTGGATGAGCCAAATTTTGCCTCACATGGTGGGGATCTATGAGTGTTCATAGTTTAATGAGAGGTCCGGGCACAAACTTTCGGCCGGTGAGTCATTTCACTTCGATCTTAGCAGTGTTGACCTTCGTACTGTCTTTTTTTCCTTTCCTTTTTTACTTAAGTCTTTCTTTGTTGGTAGGTCGGAGTGCTTCGAGGAGGGCGAGGTCTCTTACCCCCGCTTTTTGCCAATCAAGTACTTCGACTGGGCCTCTACTCGCCTTGGGTGCAAGCGAGCCTGTTAAGAATGCTATTCCTTCTCGGACCCCGGCCTCGTGTAGGCTTAGCCGCCAGGCTACTTCCCCACTAGTAGAGATTCTGGCTTTTTCAGTATTTTATTTGGTGGATGAGTCATCGCAGGGCGAGGACGAAGAGACTCCTCTGAAAAGACGAAGGATAGAGGTTGATGGCGTAGCGATCGAGGATAAAGAGCCCGCGAGGGGTGATCCCGAGTTGACCACAGCCGAACTGGGGGGCGGTACGACTTTGGACGCAGAGACCGTGTCCCCGTCAAATGTGGAAATTGCCTCCATATAATGAGGGGAGCAACCAGAGGCAACTGCAGGTATTCCGAGGAGTGATCCGTCAACGTCGGAGCGGGTTGATGTTCCCTCTTCGGCCGAGGAGAGGGCGAAAGGAGTGGTTGTAAATGATTATGAATCCGGATCTAATGTCGGTCCTGAGGAAGAGAGGATATTCGATAAAGGGTTTACTCGAGTTGAGGTGAGAATGGATGGATCATCTCGTTCAATGGTAATTCCTTTGGACTGCGACTTGTTGGCTGACACGGCGAGCGTGGTCCCTTCTTTGGCCTCTATTTGCTCCGCCGCCGAGAACAGGACTCTTCAAGCGCTCAAGGATGCTGACTTGTCACTAGGCATATCTGGGATAGCTTTGAGGGTGAGTTTCCTTCCTCGTTATTTTTTCACTTTGCGCCCTTCTCCTCTTTATATCTTTACTAACTCTCTTCGGCTCTTCCCTTTTCTTATCTTTTCTCTCTTTTTTTAGACTTTCATTTTAGAGATCGAGAGCGCCCGTCGAAAGAAGAAGCGGCAGATTGTTTTCCAGAAAATAGTTTCGAAGTACCTCCAGTATCGTGACAACTACCGTGAGATGCGTGCACGGTTTAGAACAGGCGTTATCCTCCAGTCCCTTAGATATGAGTTGGACCAAAAGGACGAGGAGCCTATGCAAACATCGGCAGATGCAGTGAGCTCGAGAAGGCGCTTAGGGACAAGCTCGATCAGAGTTGCCGGCCTGAGTGGCGAGCTGATTGAGAAAGTAGCAGATTTGGAGGGGACCGAGGAGGCCAGGGTAGCAGCTTTGTAAAAGGTGGTGGCATTAGAGGACTTCATCTGCGCCCTCAGATCTGAACGTCCAAATGATGCAAAAATGGATGCGCTAAGGGTGGCACGACTTGACGAGTGAATTTGTGGGATCGAGAGAGATGTATCGAGCCTTAGTGATCAAGTCGTTGCTCTTGAGGCCGAGAAGATGCGACTGTTGGCTTGACCGTCCTCCTCTCATACTTCTGCTTTCCCTGGCATTCCTCAGCATTTATATGAGATGTGGATCCATGCTGAGGCTCAGCTGGACATTTATAGGAATTTGATGATGGTGGGGAAGTTTCCTGAAGCCTATTTTAAAGATACCCGGTTAAGGCATGCGACGCTAGGATTGCCTACGGTTATGACCCCGCTACACCGAGGATCGGTGATGGTGAAGAGGACTTAGATGGTCTTGCATTTGATGCTTGGTATGACGACGAGTATCCCGATAGCGGGGGCGATAATGGAGATGGCGCTGTTAGACCGGGCGGTGAAGGTGGCGATACCGAAGGCGGGGACGATGTGGTGTGATGTTTTTGTACTTATAACAACAACAACAATAACCCAGTAAAATCCCATGAGTGGGGTCTAGGGAGGGTAGTATGTACACAGACCTTACCCCTACCCTAAAGGGGTAGAGAGGCTATTTTTGAAATACCCTCGGCTCAAGATAATAAAAAAAAGAAAAAAAGAGAGGATATTAGATTCATCACGGAGATCATAGAAAAAATAGGAACATAAAATGCAGAAGAAAAATGCAAAACAAAAACGGTGGTTAGTAAAGGGACGATGCTTTTGTACTCAGTTTTTTTTTGTGAGGGCGTCTTTCTGGCCCTTTGTAAGATATTTTATTTTTTTGGAATGGAGTGATCATAACTTTTCGTTGTATGTTCTTGGAACCTTTTACTTTTCTTTGAATGTTTTTCTTAGGAAGAGTTGTGTTGGTACTTAATTCAATCGAAGTTGTAAATCGAACTTAAGTTAGGTTGAGCATGAGTGGAATTCGAGTGTGACTATATGAATTCAAATGAGGTCGAATGTTTAATTGACTTCGAGCAAGGTCGAACTTGAGTTAATTCGAACGAGGTTGAATGTGAGTCGATTCGATCAAGGTCAAATATTGACTCTTAGTTGATTCGAACGAGGTCGAATGCGAGTTAATTCGAACGAGGTCGAATGTAGACTCTTAGTTGATTCGAAAGAGGTTGAATGCAAGTTGATTCGAGCGAGGTAGAATGTTGACCCTTAGTTGATTCGAACGAGGTCGAATGCGAGTTAATTCGAATGAGGTTGAATGTGAGTCGATTCGAGCAAGGATGAATGTTGGCTCTTAGTTAATTCGAACGAGGTCGAATGCGAGTTGATTCGAGCGAGGTCGAATGTTGACTCTTAGTTGATTCGAATGAGGTCTAATGAGAGTTAATTCGAGCGAGGTCAAATGTGAGTCGATTCAAGCGAGGTCGAATATTGACTCTTAGTTGATTTGTACAAGGTCGAATGCGAGTTAATTCGAATGAGGTCGCATGTGAGTCAATTCGAGCGAGGTCCAATGTTGACTATTAGTTGATTCGAACGAGGTCAAATGTTACGCAGAGTAAAAACTTGATTCGAACATCATGTGTTTGTATGCTTTGCTTTCATATATATATCAAAGTTTACATGCTTTTCGGGCTGGTATTCTAGTCCCAGTCCATCTAGTCTCTTTATTTTTGGGCCCGGAGAAGTATTCGTGGGGTCGGACAATGAACGTCAACTTGCAATCTATCGTGCTCGAGACTTAAACTTCGAGATGTACCATTTGTTGCCTCGTTAAAAACCTCTCTAAGAAAACCCAGTTGGGACAAAACTCAGGTGAGGAAAAAAGAGTACAGCCTGAAGAACATCATTTCTTAGAAGTTAAAGTACTTGAAGTGGGCGACGTTCCAATTGTTCCGCAATAATTTCCCCTCCATTGTTTCTATTAAAATGACCCTTTGCTATGTGCTGTCTTAATCATATATGGCCATCCCAATTAGTCCATAGTTTTCCTTCTCGTGGGTCCTTGCTCGCTTGTGCTTTGGCTTTGAGTACGTAGTCCCCTACTTTGAGTGGTCTGACCTTAGCTTTTTTGTTGTAATATCGCTCTGCTTGTTGTCTTAGAGTGACCATCCTTATGTAAGCCATATCTCTTCACTCTTCGACCTCATCGAGGTCTTGCCTTCTGCTTTTGTCATTAACCGGTCCTCTCTCGTGTGAATATCTCAGGATTGGTTCTCTGACCTCGACTGGTATTACTGCATCAGTCCCATAGACTAGCGAATATGGTATTTCTCCTGTGCTTGTTTTCGGCATTGTATGGTATGCCCATAGCACTTCCGGCAGCAGTTCCGTCCATAGTCCCTTAGCGTTATCGAGCTTCTTTTTCATGATGTTCAATATTGATTTGTTGGAGAATTTCGCCTGACCGTTGCCCGCGGTATGATATGGTATGGAGAGTATTCTTTTGATGTGCCGTTTTTCAAAGAACTTGATGATCTTTTTCCCAGCGAATTGGGGCCCTTGTCACAAGTGATGTCTTTAGGGATGCCGAAGCGACATATGATATTCATCCATATAAATGTGATCACTTCTTGCTCGCGTATTCAGACGAATGCACCTGTCGCACCCCTTTTTTCTCGCAAAATCGGGTTTCGATATTTCTGGGACAACTCCCTTTTCATGAGGTAAGAGAATTGGATTTGAAAGAGTCGCCACCTAACGGATTAAGGTGCGTTAGGGAACCTAGAGAAATTAACTCATATAACCAGTCTACATCACTAGAGATCATGTAAGAGCTCGAAATTACCTTGAGGGGAAGGTGTTAGACACCCCTCAAGGTCCACAACGGTGGGTCCCGACCGAACTTAAATTAAGTGAATTAATCTTAAAAGGGAAGGAATACAATTTGGACAAATCTAATATTCAGCTTATTTCAAATAAGAGTATAGGGGTGGTCCTAAGTTTTTTAGTCTATAGGATCATTCCATGCAATGCTTTGCAACTCCCTCAAGTTGGGGTTTTATTCATATCATTAGAGCATGGGCTATCATTTCCTTTACTAGCCAATTACTATCTTCAAGTTATTACTTAAGCGCATTAATTGATTTTAAACTGTACACTATGCGTGCACTGCCCGTCCCTTACCTATAGTCCTGGAGGCATTAGGACCTCTATTTGGGATGGTTCTAGACCACTCTATGTTTCTTAAAAATGTGAAATCTAGGCGAGACACAAAAAGCAAATAGGACTTTCAAGTAAAGAGCTAGTATAGACTCATATTAACCTCCACATATAAGCAACAAAAGCACGCATTTGAACCAGTAAACTTATTAATTTAAGATCCTATAGGCAGGATATCTATGTGAGAAAATAGAGTTCAGAAATAGATGTGTTAAGGCGAGGATTAAGACCTATTTGTTTGCCTACTAATTTTATTCGGCATGGATCTGGGCACCTCAGACAGAAATGTGCCACATTTTTAAACCCAGAATCATTAACAAGTTCTACAGATCTTTTATCTAAGTGTTTTACAAGAGCGCTTGAATTCAAAATAGACTAACAGGATCCTATAGGCATGATTTCTACGAGTAGCACTGATTTTAACTCAAAAGACAGTTTTACTTCTTTTTGATCCTATAGGCATGCTTTCTAATTGCTGATTAGATTTAAACCCCAATAGGCAGGATTTCTAAGTTTCAAAATTGATTTCATCCTATAGGCATGATATATATTAGTTTCAAAATCCTATAGGTATGGTTTATAGGTTTGAAACCGATTTTTATTCCTATAGGCATGATATCTATTAATCGTATTTAGACAAAAATTAATAGATTGCTAGGAAGTATAATTGACTCAAACAAACAAGATCCTATAGGCATGGTCACTAATGCACATTGAGTTGGAAATATATGTAGATCCTATGAACAGGATTTCTAATGCAGAATCAAACGTGAAGTCCTATAAGCAGGATTTCTAGCATGCAAATAATCATAAAAAATCCTATAGGCAGGATCTCTAAACACAGTATAGTATCCACATAATTCAATCAGCATAGAATAGACCCCCCAACTTTTACTAATTAATCCCAAATCTGTTATTACATAGATTATTACAGCCCATAATGAATGAATTACATAATAGTAATGGCTACACTATTATCACGACCCGCATTTCCCACCCTTGGGAGTCGTGATGGCGCCTACTAGTGAAAACTAGGCAAGCCAATCAATTGAATTATTTACCTTGTTTCCATTTTAATTCATTAACAATTAAAAACCATCATTTAATAAACAACAGAATTTAATAAGTGGAAGATTGAAATGCAATTTTTTTAAATAATGCTACCACTACCAATCCATAACAAAACTATCCAGAACTGGTGTCACAATTTCATTGACTATCTAGGAATAATACAAATAAAGGTCTGAAAGATTAAAACGACACTGTCTCTAGAATACATGAAAGAAACATAATGAAAAGATAGAAGGAGACGCCAAGGCCTGCGGAAGCCTGCAGGACTACCTTGGGTTGCCTGATGAACTGGAAGCAGCAACCTCACTACGGTCTGAAAGCTACAACACCAGGATCTGCACAAAAGAGTACATAGTGTAGTATCAGCACAATCGACCCCATGTGCTGGTAAGTACCTAGTCTAATCTCGGCGAGGTAGTGATGAGACTAGAACCAGACTAACAAATAAACCTGTGCAGTTAAATCATGTACAGCGGAATATAAAGGCAAATATTTACAGTAAAAGACAGGAGGGGGGGATATGCTGTAGGGTATATCAGACAACAATAGAAACCAATAGAGAAAAGAAAAGAACCCCATAATTCAATTACTAACAAAAGATAAGGAAATAAGGAACAAGTAGACATGTGATACCGTTGCAGGCATGCAACTCGATCCCAAATCATATAGTACCATTGCAGGCGTGCAACCCACTCCCATTTCATATAGTACCGTTGCAGGCATGCAACCCGCTCCCATTCCATATAGTACCGTTGCAGGCATGCAACCCGCTCCCATTTCATATAGTACCGTTGTGTAAGGCCCCGTAAAATTTTGTGCTTAAAACCTAATTGCTCGTAGTGCCAAGATCCGAATATGTGTTAGGAATGTGTAAGATTCTTCGCGGCTCGCAAGCTCGCTGCAGTTCAGACCCTTTTTACCGATTTTGATCTTAAAAATCAAGAATCAAAATTTTCTAGAAAATTTCCATTATGCGGTCCAGAATGCGGTCGCAGATCAGGTATGCAGACCGCATTTCTACTGCAGAGTTAACCAGTGAGTTAGTCGAAATTGATGTTGAAAATGCGGTCCATTATGCGATCGCATAATCCATATGCGGACCGCATAACCATCGTATAAGTTTCTCAAGGATTTGTGGAGATCAATTCTGCGGTGCAAAATGCGACTGCATAACAGGAATGCGGACCGCATTCCTGTCACAGACCCAGGCAGACCTTCAGAGTTTTGGGCGCATTTCGATTCTGCGATCGCAGAATGCGACCGTAGATTTTGCTCGGGCTTCTATTTTTCTAAATTTTAAAACCCGACCCCTTTTAATAAAACACCTCAACCCCCTCATTTTAACGATCTTGCTGAACAAATTAAGAGAGAGGAAGAGAGGGTCTTGAGAGAGAAAGTCATCTTCTCCAAAATGTGGTTCTTCAAAACCATCCGGGCCGGGAAATTTCAAGCTTATCTTCATACCCGCTTTCCTTACAGGTAAAATCCCTAACTTCTCCCATTGAATTTCTGGTTTAAACTAAGAGGGGGATCTCATGCATTAGTCCTTAAAATAATAGTTGAAATCATGCATGTATGTCTATTAAAAACCTAAAATCTAGTAGGAGGAATTGGGTAGGAGTAAAGGAGTATTCAAAGAGGGGTTGATAACCTAAATGAGTTTGAGTAGCAATTGTGAACTTCAATTCTAAGTTATGTGTATTAATTTGTGCACTATATTGACGTTGCTAGATTTTTGGTGAATTGGAAGTAGGAATTAGAAATTAATTCAGCTTCAGGTATGTATGGCTCACCTTAACCTTTGTAAAATCGCCTTGTTTGGTGTCCGAATACTTGGTATGTGATATCTCCATGAATTAGTTGTGAAGTTAAACTCTTGTGAATAGGATGTGTTTACTTGGGTGAACTATTTGTGAATTCATGTAAATATTGTGCCTTATGCGTTGTTGGTTAAGACATACGATATGCTTGTGCAAGTAAATGGCAATAAACTAAGTTGTGATTGCGAATGTGTTATGCGGCAAGGACTGTGGAATAAATGATAGAGAGGAATCGTAATTGGTGAAAATGAAATAACTATGATAACCTCCCTTGTGGATAGTCGTGGAAAACTATTGTTGTGATCTAAATGGTATAACGGGCTGTTGAAAAAGATGGAAATGGTATGGATAGTCACCTAAACCTTTTGTGAGTTGTGTTGATGTTGTTATTGGGAATTGTGGTTGTTGTTCTTAAAACTTCTTGTGATTATCCTTGTAAATTATTGTTGTTGTGGTATTGTTTTATGAATTGTGATTGCTCGGTGGGATCGGGTTGCGCGCCGCAACACGAAGTAATAAGGCGTGGGTTGTGGTGATAAGGGTGGCCGAGGTAATAAGGGTGGCCGAGGTAATAAGGGTGGAAAGTGATCGATATCACTATTGAAATGAAATATGAGAACATTGTGAAATTGAAAATGTGGAAATGATGATGGGGAAAGGAGAGTTTGTTAACTTGTTTGTTGATTGTCTTCCTTGTGTGTACTCCATTGTTGCTTCCTTCTATTGTTCATTACTTGTGTATGGCTTGAGGTTACTCAGGGTAAGGTTTGTTATACATACCAGTACAATTCAAATGTACTGACGTCCCTTTTGCTGGGGGCGCTACATTCGTGTTATGATTGTAGGTGGATCCGCAGCAGGTGCTCCAGCCCACTGATCGTAGCTCCCTCTTCGTCTTCCATCAGTTTTTTGGTGAGCCCCATTCCTCTCGGGGTCCTGTGTGGCTCAGGCCCCTTGTTTTCGGAGTTTATTTTGATGTTGTGTAAGGTATAGCCGGAGCCTTGTTACCGGCAAATACTATATTATTCCGTTGTACTTCTAGAGGCTCCGTAGACAGTGGATGTGGGTTAGAAGTTTAGGTAAATCCATGTTTCCTTTGTTGGGGAACGAATTGGTAATTTCACTAACCAAATTGTATGTATGTATGCTTTGCAAAAAGGGTGTTCTAAAATTAATTATTTAGCCAGTTCTTGAAATATTGAGTAAGTAAGACATGGGGTAGGAAAGGCACCCAGGTCCGCTCGGCTGGGGCTACCCGGTCGGGCGCCGGTCATGTCCCTCGAATTTGGGGCGTGACATGTTGCCGGCGTGTAACCCGCTCCTATTTCATATAGTATCGTTGCAGGCGGGCAACCTGCTCCCATTTCATATATTACCGTTGCAGGCGTGCAACCCGCTCTCATTTCATATATTACCATTGCAGGAGTGCAACCCTCTCCCATTTAATATATCAACACCAATTATAAAATAATCCCGGCAAGGGAACAGTAATATAACAACAACATCCCGGCAAGGGAGCAATAATATAACAACAACATCCCGGCAAGGGAACAATAACATAACAACAATATCCCGGCAAGGGAACCATAATATAACAACAACATCCCGGTAAGGGAACCATAATATAACAACAACATTCCGGCAAGGGAACAATACTGATAATCATCATATTAAGCATGAGTAAACCACGACGGGTCACAACAATTACAATACAAGACTCACGGGCATGCTTGACATCGATGTATAGATACTTGTCACCATGCCTATACATCACACTCCACAGTTAACACATAGAAAATAAGACACAACTCCTAATCTCTCAAGCTAAGGTTAGACCAAACACTTACCTCGATACCTCGAACACAATTCAAGTCTCAACTACCGCTTTCCCTCTTGATTCCACCACCAATTCGCTTGTATCTAGCCACAAGTTACTTAACTATATCAATAAATGCTAATGAATCAATTCCAATGCATGAAAATAGATTTTCTAAAAGTTTTTCCCAAAAAGTCAAAAATCGACCCCGGGCCCACATGGTCAAAACCCGAGGTTCGAACCAAAAGCCGTTTACCCATTCACCTACGAACTCAAATATATAATTTATTTTGAAATTGGACCTCAAATCGAGGTCCAAATCCCCAAAATTCAAAAATCCTAAGTTCTACCCAAAACACCCAATTTTCCCCTTGAAAAACCTTGATTTTGAGTTGAAATCATGAAAAAAGATGTTGGAGATTAAAGAAAACGAGTTAGAAATGACTTATAATCGATTTGGAAGAATAGTTGTCTTTGAAAAATCGCCCAAAGGTGTTTAGGTTTTGAAAAGGTTGTAAAAATGGTTGAAAATGCATCTAAGTTATGATTTTGCAGGTTGCAAATGTTGAAATTGCGACCAGGGTTCGCAATTGCGAACCCCTCAGAAAACTGCTCACTTCGCAAATGCAAAGATTTTTTTGTCGCATTTGCGACCAAGTTCAATTCTGGTCACCTTCGCATTTGCGAGGGACCCTTCGCAAATGCAACATCGTATTTGCGACATGAAGGTCGCATTTGCGACCAAAGCAGCCCATGTTGACTTTCACATTTGATATACATTTTTCGCATTTGCGAGCCAGGCTTCGCAAATGCAAAGCCTACAAACCTGCAACATACCAGCAATTTCCTAAGTCCAAATTTCACTCCGTGGCCTATCTAAAACTCACCCGAGCCCTCGAGATTCCAAACCAAGCATGAACGCAAGTCCAAAGACATCATACGGATTTGCTTGTGCAATCAAATTCTCAAAATAACATCAATAAATATGAATTTAGCATCAAAATCAAAGAAAAATCTCATGAACTCTTAAGTTTAAATTTTAACAACCGAAGGTCCGATTCACATCATTTCAAGTCCGTTTCTTACCAAATTTTACAGGCTCAACTTAAATACCATATAAGACCTGTACCAGGCTTTGGAACCAAAATACGGGCCCGATAACATTAAATTCAGTTACATTCAAATTTCCAAAAACTCCAAGAATTTCAGTCAAACAATTTTCTTCAAAAATTCAATTCTCGGGCTCGGGACCTCAGAATTCGATTCCGGGCATATGCCTAAGTCCCATATTTTTCTACGGACCCTCTAGGACCGTCAAATCATGGGTCTGGGTCCGTTTACCCAAAATGTTGACCGAAGTCAACCTAAATTCATTTTAAAGGCAAAATTCATTATTTTTCACAAATTTTCACATAATGGCTTCCGGATACATGCCCGAACTGCGCATGCAAATCGAGGTGAAATAAAAGGGAGATTTTAAGGCCTCGGAACATAAAATTTACTTTTAAAATGAGTGATGACCTTTTGGGTCGTCACATCCTCCTCCTCTAAAACAACCGTTCGTACTCGAACGGACATAGAAAAGAAGTACCTAAGTCGGAGAAAAGATGGGGATATTGGGTCCGCATATCAGACTCGGACTCCCAGGTCGATGACTTAGCAGGATGATGATCGCTTCCAACTCTGCACTACTAATAAGTAGCTAGAGAGGGTCGCAAAATCTTTTATCCAATTTTGGGTCGGGATCGATATCCACAGAGAGATAAATTTGGAATCAAGTATCTATCTAGTTTAGGATTGCGTTTGTGCTTCGAATCGGTCTTCTATTCATTTTTGGGGTTTTCTTTATAATTCTACTTTTATCAAACTACAAATTGTAAATTAAACTAAGAGTTAAAATTGCTACAAGTTGTTCAAATGGGTTTAAAAGGCACTAGGGTAGTGACTTCCACCTAGGTGGTCAATTGATGAGTACTTAAGTCTAAGGCATCTTTGACATATTTGGGGAATATGATATAACCGTTGCACTAATTCATCCACTCTACACCTCTCGGTGGTTCAAGTGATTTTGCACAATTGACTTTCTCAAGACCAATTGGGTATGCTAATTTGCATAAGCAATAAAGGTTCAAGTTGGGTGTTACTCTCTCAAGGTTTAACCTTCTAATTGATGCTATCAATTTCTTGAGTACGCCCTAATTCCTTGTTGGGTCAATTTCAAAGACTTAAACTCTCTTTCTCAAGAAGAACCCTAGTCAACTAAACACAAACTAGTGTTTGCAACCACTAATTCAGAAATTAACCATGAAATTGACCCAAATAACAAACACCCATAATCAATTTAGACCTAAAATATAAGACCCATCAATTACCCACACTAGGGTTGAGCGACAACCCTAGCTAATCGGTCTAGCTACTCATATTCATATAAGAAAAACAAGAAATAGATGAAGATAAACTCATATTAATTACTTGCTAAGCTAAATATAAAGATTCAATGATAAAAAGTAAGTAAAAATGCCCAAAATGGCTTAGAAAGTTGAACCCACGATTGCAGTTGCTCAATTACAATATCTGATACATAAAAATGGAAAAAGGATCTATTTATGCTACGCTGAAAAATCTGAACAAAAATGCCCCTGTGGGGTTAGTGCAGAGCGCACAAAATGGACCGCGGTCCGCACTGGGACTTTGGCTTTGAAAAATGACTCTCTGAACTTGGGCTCCACGGACCGCACAGAATGGACCGCGGCCACAGAGGCTTCTAGTGCGGTCTGCACAAAGTTGACCTCAGATCGCACAGGCTTCAAACTTGAAAAATCATCCTCTCTCAATCTTGGCACCGACCACAGAGAATGGACTGCGGCCGTGTTGCCTTCAGTGTGGACCGCACAAAATGGTGTGCGGCCGCATTGCCTTGAAGCCTGAAATTCAACTCTCTTAATCTCCCAGTGCGGACCGCACAAAGTGGTGTGCGGTCGCACTGGGCCTGTTCTACCTGTGCTTGCCTTGCCTTTGGCACTTGTGCTAGTTTTAATCCTTTTGAGCCGATCTTTGACATTTTGTCACTTTATTGATCAAACATGCAATCAAGCACAACTTGTAAGCCTTTTGGGACTATTTTGTATGAATATTTGATTAAAGCATAAGCAAAAAGGAGTATAAAATGCGTCAAAATCCCTAGTTATCAACTCTCCCTAGTTATCAACTCTCCCAAACTTAAGCTTTTGCCTTGTCCTCAAGCAAAAAAAATAAGACCCACCCCTTAAGAGAAAATCCAAGAAATTTTTAGCTGTTCCAAAGCGACCTCAACTAACATCAATTGGGACTAACAATTGCCCTCAATATGAATGAATAGTTAACAACTTTTACTCTTTGAAAAACCATGGATCAAGTGCGACACAAGAGCATCAAGATTTGACTCAACACATCCAAGAACTCTTTTAATTACTTTGGTCATTATGGAACCCAAACTCACACATCCTCAACTCTCTCTAAGCAAACCTCACCTTTAGAATAGTGACATGCAAAACGAGGTTAATGGGAATTCACTCATTTCTCTCAAGAAAAAGTCACAAGTCCGACTCTAAGTACCATATGCTTGCCCCTTATGTGAGTATCCACTAATGTAAGCTTCATTCAACTCAAGATCATATAGGGCTTTTGTGGAGAAATTGTGAAGGCTTTTGGTTCAGGGTAGGGAATGTTTTGGTCTAAGTGGGTTCCTCCTTCCCTTAAGCACTTCTTTTGATTCATTTGGCATCCATTCACTTGACTCTTTGAGTCATTTTCACTACTTTCTAAGGGGTTAGAGAGACACAATATCACTCTTTCTTATGCAATTTAAACCTTTTCTCCTTTTTCAACTTTCCACACCTTTCATTCTTTTCTTTTCTTGAATCCCTTTTTTTATTCTTTTTTCACATTGAACATTCTTTTTGTCTTTTTGCTTTTCTTTCTTTTTCATTGCCTTTCCTTTTCTTCATTTTTGTGCCTTTTTACCACTTTGTTGCAATCCTCGTCTCTCTCCCCAAACTTATACTTTTGCCATGTGATAAAGGAAAGATCGGATGGCAAGAGAGGGTATCTTTTAGAACGGGTATAGGCTTGTATCATGGTTCTTGAAAGAAAAAGGCCTAAGGCCCAAAAAGGTTAACTAGGGATCTTATCATTGGTGGCTATGGAATTATTCAAGCTATCATTTGGATCAAGGAGAGCCTATAATCATGTCTCAAGTCAAAATTCACCTAGGATTTTGCCTCAACAAACATTCAGGACAAGTTCTAGACCAATGGCTCGGGACTTGGACTTGCAATTCAATTACTCACCACACAAGCTAAGGGATTGATAAAGACATAGAGTTTGGGGCCTACGACAACCTTAGATACGATTTGAGCACATAATGGTCCCGAAAAACTACTTGATGATTATCGGCCAACACAAGAGTCTCAAGGTTACGACTTTTACCATCCTAAGCACAACAATTATTTTTTGACCATAAGATCAAATGCAAATATGCTAGGCACAAGTGAAGCTTTGCTTGAGGCACCCTTAACTACTAACTACTAAAAACCAAAAAAAGAAAAAGAAAAATGGACTCAAACCCTTAAGAAGGTTGTCACGCCATCCATAATTGGGAAGAGCCACCCGGTTCATACAACACTCCACCTTTGGAAAGAACCGTGGCATTAAGAAAACCAAAGACTTATTGCAAACGCCAAAAACAAAAAGCTACTCATCACAAATAAGAAGCTAAAAACGAAAATTTTGCAGAAAATAGAATGAATATATACAAGAGGGGATTTGAATATACAATGGATGGGATGAATATATACAATGAGATGTAACTTTATATATAGACCCAAAGTAAAATCAAAATGTGATAAATGTAACGAAATATCATAATTATATACACACCAAAGATAAAAAGATAAAGAAAGCATAAAAATGTTAAATATATACAATCATCCAAAATAAATAGTAGGGCCTACCCCCTCAAATGAAAGCTGGCATTGTCCATAATGCCAGCTAGTCTAAATAAAGCATCAAAAATAAGAGGAAAAGGATATAGAAGACTCCCTAAGGTCTGTCTGTCTGCATAGGGTCATGTGTGGTCCCTGGGTCCTCTGTGTGCTCGGGAACCTCAGACTGGTTCCCGGTGGTCTTATACTCTGCAAGTAAGACCTAGGCCTAGACCTGGACAGGCTCTGGAACTGGTACATCTTGTGGCTGATTGGAGGAAGTCTCCGATGGGTCCGCCAACTGGATGACACATCATCATCTCTAGGAATCATCCTCCTCCTCTTCGGAGGCCTCTGTGACTGCTCCGGCTGTGGATCAACTGCTGGTGCTGGGCCCTAGAGCAATAAGTCCAAAGGCAGGTGATCTGCCTTCAGTTTGTCAACATATCCACGCAACTCCTTCATGGACTCCTTAGAGGCCCGTGTCTTCCTAAGCTTCTTATGCTCCTTAGCAAGCTCCTTGAGAGCCTTGCTATGTGAATAAATTACCTTTGAGAGCGCAACCTAAGTGTCAAGGATCTTCTTCTGGTTGTCAAGTATCCCTTTGAGTGCACCGTCGATCGACTGGGGTACCTGTGGGGTTGGGGGAGCCGAATGAGCCTCTATAGTAGAGGTCAAGGTGGACAACTTGGATGAGGCAGTCTGCATCCAGTTATTTATGCTAATAAGGGCCTGGCTCAGTCGGTGAGCAGTAATAGGATGGGCCCGGGAAGATAAGATCTCCGGGCCTGCTGATATGGATGGAGCGAAAGGAGTGGCTGTGGATATAGATGGACCGGGAGGGATATCTGTGGAAGTGGAGGTAGGCTAAACAGGGGCTACTACCACAACTGGCTCTTCAGACTGGCCAGTTGGGGATTTGAAGTTCTTTCTCTTGGGGTTGTCATCCCCCTGCATGCTATACCAGGAAAATGGGGCTTTCGCCTTGACCTTGATGTCATATGGCCTCTTTTACTTTTTCAAGTCCCGGAAGTACATTGTAAGGGTGCTGGGGAAAGGATAGTTCCGGTCATGCTCGGTGCCCACTATAGAAATGATATGGGACATCACATTCCCCACGTTGATGGGGTACCTTGCCATAATAGAAGCCACTAACACAGTCCGGGAAAGAGGAAGGGTGTTGTCATATGTCGTGGGGTCCAACCTGCAACACACAAAGGTCTCCCATCCCCGTGCCTCAAATTTTAAGGTCCGTCTCAAGATTTTGATTCCAGCGGTCAACCAGTCGGGGGTGGTACCTGGGATTGCCAGGTACTGTGCTAGCCAAGGACGAACCCCCTCACCCATCTCCATCTTCGCCATGTACAAGGTATCATCCTCCTCATTGAAGCCCAAGTATTCGTTGAGGTACTTCCCTTCAAACAACACTGTTAGATTCCAAACCTTGGTCACTTTGGAGCCCTTTTTAATGTTGACTACATTGCAATAAAACTCTTTGACCATGTGTTCGTTGGCATCCACACCCTTCTCCAGAAAATGTTCCCAACCCACTCTAGTCCTAAATTGTCTTTGCATATTGGGGTTGTGGGGTAAAAGATCTCTATTAATGAAGCTCCTCTTCGGTATCAATTTTCTCACCGGCCACCACTCCCTAAATTTATGGTACGCCACCTCACTCACAAACCTATCTCGCTAAACATTCGACTTCCTAGTTCTATCTACACCCCTAACCCTTGGTTCTCCTCCTTCAACTTCCTCCTCTTCTCCCCCTACTTCCTCCTCTTCTCTTTCTACTCCTCCCTGGATATTGAAGCTGTGGGGGAGGTAAGTATTCTTAACTACCCGCTGTGAGTCCTCAGACAACTCAGAAGAAACCTGCGTTGGTGCTTGGGCAAGTGGTGATGGTGGAGGAGTAGTATCTGTTAATCTATGCCGCTCCGGCTAGTCAGGCATGTACTCTGGCATAGAGTCTGAGGAGATCTCCCGAGAGGGCTCGTACTCATTCCCCGATTGATCAACTGCTCTGTCAGCAGCTTTTATTAACTTCCTTGTTCTCTTTATGTTTTCCCGAACTTGGGGAGTGAGTTTAATCATCTTCTGCTTCCCTCCCCGGGAGGATTCACCTCTACCGGGTTGTTTAGACCCTTTGCCCCGTTGTTTTACCATTGTCTACAAACACAGTTCAATCAACTTGTTAGTATCAATGTAATCAGTTAAGAATAATGTTTCAGAAGCAGGAAAGAAAAGTTGCAGAAGTTGCCCAGTGCGGACCGCACAAAATGGTATGCGGCCGCACTGGGGCCACTGCGGACCGCAAAAAATTAACCGTGGTCCGCACTTCCCAAAGTTAAACTTCTCAGAAATTATCAATGCAGTCTACACAAAATGGTACTGCAGACCGCACTGGGCACCGCAGACTGCATAAAAATGACTGCGGTCTGCACTGAGTGCCCAGTTGTGGCACTAAATTAGGGTTCCATGTATTTTGATTTTGGGTCTAGTTTTTCACTTAAGTTGTGTCCCTACATGTTTGTCCATTCTGTAGTTTAATTAGGCTTGGACAAATCCCCTGACCCATTTTTCCTAGCAAGACAAGGAATAGTATTTTCGTCACCATTTTCTAGCCATAACTCCGTCATCCGGTGGTGGAATTAACCAACTTGGTGTCAAAAGATACATATTTTCTTTACGAGTAATACCCAATTGGTTTCAACCTCAGATCTATAGTCAATTTTTATAGATCTTAATTTCATTTTCACGAGTTACTGTAGCAAATAGTTTTCTTCATTCAATTTCAGCGATTCAGCCAATTAGAACACTACTATCCAGCACAACTGTAAGGTTCTGTTAACATAAAAGTGTTCTACTCTTCTGCTTCTATGGTTGGTTGAATTCAACGCTTTATCTTTTTTTTAAATCGTAATTACTGTTGCAAACAGCATTTTAGAGTTATATGGTTGTATTGAAGTGAGAGTTTCCATGGATTGCTTGTAGCTAAAATCAACAACAGTTTTAACAATATTTGCGGAATTACTGTAGCATTGCTTTTTCCATAGTTATTCTAGTTTTAAAGCTACTATAGGATAGCTGAAGAATTGAAAAAGCTGTAGTGCTACATTGGTTTCATTAATGGCCTCCTCCTCCGGAGGCCAACCTCCTCCTATGGCTGGACTACCTCCCCAAGCTTCCCCTACTACTCAAAACAATAACATACAATTATCCAAGCCATTAGACTACTCAAACATATTGAAACCAGTTGTGATTAATGCAACAGTAAGTGCCAAACAAGCTTAAGTTGATCCTATCACTGTGCGACAAGCAACAATACTAAATGGACAACCTGTTGTTAAGTTTAAGGAAGAAGAAGTTGAGAGAATGAACGTGCTTGAGGATCTCCAATATGCTGTGGTTGGAAAGTTTGCATATGGCTGGCCAGATTTAAATGAGATTCGTCGAATCGTTCCATCTAAATGTGGAATAAAGGGGGAATGCAATATTGTCTATTTGAGAGACAGGCATATCCCTATACGTATGACATTGTGGCAGGATTATGTTGATTTTATATTGAAAGGTGCTCAATATGTCAAGGACAAGGATGGCCAAGAATACCAAATTCGACCTCTCATATATGATGTGAAATTTAAGGCAGGAGAAGAAACTCCAATGGCTATGGCTTGGATCTCTTTTCCAGGTCCATTACCTACTTACTTTGTAAAGGAGTGTCTTTTTTCTCTTGCTTCAGCAGTTGGGAAACCTTTACACTTGGATATGGCTACTATCAAAAAGACTAGACCTAGTTGTGCAAGGGTCAAAGTCCTTGTAGATTTGTTAGCTGCCCACCCTAAAAATGTAAGAATGGACATTGTTAGTGAAGCATAAGGGGAAATAAGGACTGAATGGGTAAATATTAAATATGATATGATGCCTAAGTACTGTAAGGAATGCAGATTACAATGAAATGATAGTTTTGAATGCTGGAGAATCCATCCGAAATTTTCACCTTATCATCAAAGCAAGCAAGATGCTGAAAATAACAAGGAGCAGACTTAGGTGCATCATAATCAACCGCTGATGGTCTTAACGAGTGGGAAAGTTGTAGGTAATGTCAATCCACCTGTGGGACAATGGAAAGAAGTTAGAGACAATCATATCAAGAACAATGGAAATCATGTGATTACAGGGAAAGAAATCGTACCTGTTGATTCAGCTAAAGGGCAGCAGCTCCAAGGATCTGAGAGTTCAACTCAAAATAACGTTGCAGCGTCAAAGGATGCAGTAGGTAAGGAAATTGTACCTGTTCAAAATACTGATCAACAAGGAAATGGAAAAACAAGAGAGGAAGTTGCTTCAGATGATGCAGTAGATAATCAACAAATTCAGATAAATAACAGGTTTGCGGCATTAGAAGAACAAGACGGTGATGAGGAAGACAATAACCAACAGGTTGTTATGAGAGAAAAAAATTATTCAACCACACCAGAAGCTAATACTAACAATGCAAGAGCTCTAAATCCTAAAGCATCTCATTTTACACCAAAATCTACTGGAGCAGGAAGTACATCAAAGACAGGCAAGAAAATTATTCAAAATGAAAAGGAGAATGCAATAGGTGAAGGTGGTAAAAAAGAATCTACAACAGCTTGGATCAGTAGAACATTCAAGGAGAATCATGTTGAAACTAACCAACCTGTCAGGAGATTCCATCCCAGACTACTGAGATTGATGCAGCGTTAAAGGGGTCCAATCATGATAGAAGACTGTAGTTTGATGGTAGAACAGTTTGGAATAAACAAGATGAAGAGGATCCAGATGAAAGTGCACTACCAGAGGGTGCTAGTGGAAAAGAAGAATCAACAGATGAAGAAAATGATCAAGATGAGCTGAGTGTAAATTACAAAGCAAAAGGACAACTATCAACAGAAAAAAGAAGAGGTGATGAGGAAAATATTGAAATAAAAAAAGAAAGTGGAAAAAAAGCTGTTAGAAATGAAGTGCAAAAGGATAGGAGTCCTATTAATAAGGACATACCTCATGATAAGCCCAAAAATCCAGGTGAAAAGCAGTTTGGAGGCACAACACTAATTAACTTGGTGCAGACAGAAGTTACTACTGGTATGGCCAATATAGGGATCTCAGACTCCATTTAGTCATGTGATTTTGTAGAGGCAGGGTCAGCAATTACAGCACAACAATCTGTAACAGTAGAAAACATAAATCAGGACAACAACAATATAGTTGTAGGTCAAAATTAGATGCAACAGCAGCTAGCAGAACCAAAGGATTAGTTTGGATTGCAGTAGGAAATAAAGAATGCAGGCAAGGATCTTGACGATGAATCTACTACACAGAATTTTAAAAATGTGGCAAGGCTAGGTGATCTCTCACCTAGGCACATGGACAAAGGCAGATCAGGAGGTAGAGGAAAGAAGAAAAATACAAGGGAGATTCAAAGTTCAGTTCCTGGGGTTCAAACACGAAGGACCCTAACCAAATCCCACAATTAATGATGAACGCTATCATTTGGAATGTGAGGTCAGTGAATACAAAAAAAGCATTTGAGAGGCTTATTACTATGCACAGACAACATCATTATCATTTCGTAGGAATCATGGAACCAATGCAGAATCCTAGGAAGCTAGAAACATACAGGAGGAAAATTGGTATGCTGCAGGCTTTCTCTAATGTTTCAAACAAGTTACGGGTCTTTGTAGATGAGGATCATGGTGTAGAGGTGATGATTAATGTAGAACAACAGTTGACGATGAAGTTGGCAAATATGGATACTCAAACCTCTTTCATTGTCACATTTGTTTATACTAAATGTGACTCCATAGAAAGAATTGAACTGTGGGATAGTATGTATTACCTTGCAAGGGACATGACCTTGCCATGGCTTATGGTAGGAGATTTCAATGTTATTTGGGATGAAGAGGAGAAGTTTGGTGGATTGCCAGTATCAATGAATGACGTAAATGATTTTAGGCATTGTGTCAATACATGTAACCTCACAGATTTAGGCTTTAAAGGAAGTACATTCACTTGGTGAAATGGGAGAGCTGAAGATGATTGCATTTTTTAGAGACTTGACAGATGTTTGGCAAATCTGGAATTTCAGCAGATGTTTCCTACAATTGAAGTCACTCATTTATCTAAAATAGGATCTGATCACAGTCCTATGGAACTGACATATAACACTAATGTTATTCCATTTAAGAAGTCTTTTAGATCTCTTAACTTCTGGACAAAACATCCTACTTTTAAGGATGTAGTGAAGGAGAATTGGAAAGTTGATTTTATCAGGGATCCTTTCTTTATGTTTAATTAGAAGCTGAAGAGGTTGAAAAAGGCTCTATCTTCATGGAGCAGAAATACACATGGGGATATTTTTCACAAAATTGCAAGCTTGGAGGAAGTGGTGCTTGTTCATGAGGCAGAGTTTGAAAGAAATCCTACACAACAAAGCAGACAAAGGCTGCAGAAAGTTCAATCAGAGCTGATCAGATACTTGGCTCTAGAAGACGAGTTTTGGAAGCAGAAGGCCGGTATGAAATGGTTTCAAGATGGAGAGAGGAATACAAAATTTTTCCATGCACAAGTGAATGGTAGAAGGAAGAGACTACAATTAAAAAGGATTCAAAACTCAAAGGGAAACTGGTTGGAGGAAAATTCTGAAATAGCAGAAGAAGCTTTGACATTTTTTCAAAACCAATTTCATGAGGGTTCAGCTCCTACAGTTTTTAGGATAATAGAGAACATACCTTCAATGGTAGACAGTGAGCAGAATATGTCGTTGATGCAGCAACCTACAAGAGAGAAGATTAAGCTTGCAGTACTGGGGTTGTATGGTGAAAGTGCGGGAGGACCAGATGTATTCACAGGTTGCTTCTTCCACTGTTGCTGGGATATAATTGAGGAAGACATAGTGGAGATGACAAAGGCTTTCTTCAATGGCCATGACCTTCCCAGATTCTTAACTCACACAAACCTAGTATTGCTGCCAAAAAACAAACAGGTTGAAACATTTTCTGATATGAGACCTATTAACCCGAACAACTTCATCAACAAAGTGTTTTCTAGAGTAATACATGAAAGAATGGTTGGAATGCTACCAAACCTGATTTCAGAAGAACATGCTAGATTTGTCAAGGGGAGAAGCATACCAGAAAATGTATTGCTAACTCAAGAGATAGTTACTGATATCAGATTAAGGACTAAGGCAGGACCTAATGTTGTTCTAAAGCTGGACATGATGAAAGCTTACGATAGACTATCTTGGCTATTTCTGAAAAAGGTTTTAAGGAAGATGGGATTTGAAGAAAGGTTTATGGGCCTGATATTTGGAGTTGTCTCTAATAACTAGTACTCAGTGTTGGTTAATGGACAACCCTATGGTTTTTTCAGATCAACCAGGGGTGTGAAACAAGGGGGCCCATTATCACCTACTTTGTTTATCTTAGCAGCAGAAGCAATGTCAAGAGGTTTGAATGTACTACATACCTGCAATTTTCTGGATTTGGAATGCCAAAATGGAGTCCTAAGATCAATCATCTAGCTTATGCTGATGATACAATCATTTTTTCTTCATCAGATTCTACTTCTTTAAGAATGGTGATGGAAGTCTTGAAAGCTTATGAAGATGCATCTGGTCAGTTAATCAGCAGGACAAAATCAGCTATTTATTTACATGAATCAGCTAGTGCAGAAGTGATGGACAAGGTACAGAGGATCACTGGTATATCTAAACAGAATTTTCCATTTACATACCTGGGCTGTCCGATTTTCTATCTCAGAAGGAAGATGGATTATTACAAGGAGCTCATCACAAAGGTAATGGACATGCTGCAGAATTGGAAAGGGAAGTTACTATCAATAGGTGGAAGGGCAGTACTTATAACTACTGTACTTCAAAGTATGCCTATACACATGTTATCAGTAGTAAATCCCCCTGCAAATGTGATTAATAACATACACAAGATTTTTGCATAGTATTTTTGGAGTAACTCGGTTAGTGTATCAAGCAGACATTAGGCATCTTGGAACACTCTATGCTTACCATGTGAAGAGGGTGGAGTTGGATTCAGATCCTTGCATGATATGTCCACAGCATTGTTCTGCAAATTATGGTGGAACTTTAGAACAAAACCAAGCCTGTGGAGTGCATTTATGAGTCAAAAATATTGCAAAAAGCTCAATCCTATGATAGTACCTTGGAGACGTGGATCTCATGTGTGGAGGAAGATGCTTGAATGCAGAGATCGTATTGAGCATCAAATACTATGGCAACCTAAGATGGGATCTTCATTATTCTGGTTCAAAAATTGGACAGGCCTGGGAGCTCTATATTTTGTCACACCATCAGATTTTGCCTGCGATGAGTCAATTCAAAACTTTTATGATGTGGTACAGAATGGACAATGGGATGAGGAGCTGCTCAAGGAGATCTTACCAACTGATCTCACCACTCATATTTTGGAAAACTTAAAACCACCAGCAATGGAGTTTGTTCTTGACAAACCTGTATGGATGTTTGAGACTAGGGGAGAGTTGAGTGAGAAGTCAGCGTGGGAATACTTGAGAAGAAGGAATGAGCCCTGTAATGCATATATAAAAATCTAGATGAAAGGTCTCCCTTTTAAGATTGCATTTTTCATGTGAAAATTAGGGAGAAACAAATTACCTCTGGATGATTTCTTCAGAAGGATGGAGTACTCAATGGAATCCAAGTATTGGTGTTGTGCAGAACCAAAAGAAGAGACAATGCAGCACTTGTTCGTTACATCAAGACCTGCCAAAACAGTATGGAAATTATTTTTGGGACCAGCAGGGATTGCAACAGATGGAATTTCTTTTCACCAGGCTATAATTAGATGTTGGACAACTGATGTCTTACCTCTACTACATCCTATTTTTCAGGATTTACCATTAGTGACAGTGTGAGAATTGTGGAAAAGAAGGAACAACTACAAACATGGAGAGGCAGTCACAGTTAGTAGAGTGATTTACCAGATATCATCGACTATGCAATCCTTAGTCAGATTCAGAACACCAGGAATGCAGAATGTACCTCATAAGTGGCCAGACTTAATATGATGGAAAATTACACACCAGCTCTGCAATACACTAAAGTTATGTCGGATTATCCGAGTGAAGGATGGATAAAAGTGAATACTGATGGGGCATCGAGGGGTAACCCAGGCAGAAGTGTTATTGGCTATGCATTGATGAATGAAGAAAGGAATGTCATATATGCTTGCGGAAAAGAAATACACGAAGGGACAAACACAATTGCAGAAGCAAGGGCAATGCTGGAGGCAATGAGATACTGTGTAGAGAACGACTATGTGCTAATCGAAGTACATACAGATTCAATGGTACTTAAGAAGGTCCTAGATGGAGAGTGGACTGTTCCGTGGAGTATTGTTGTGGAAGTAGAGGAGATCAAGGAACTGATGAATAGGAGCAATGTAATAGTTTCTCATACTCTCAGAGAAGGTAATAGGTTGGCAGATTATCTGGCTAACTATGCACTAGATCAGGGAACAATTGAAGCTCATAATTTCTGGTAGCTAGACACTCAAGGAAGGAAGATAGTGAATGATGATAAATCGAGATGCCCTTATCTGCGTGTAAAAGTGTTAAGAAGATAAGCAAGGAAGGGGTAACAAGGTGGAGGAGAATGTTATGGTCAAATCCTTGGGGAGGAGATTATATCATACAATTTTTACACTAACAGTTTGTTCTTGTATGCAGGTACAACTATGCCATATATATATATATATATATATATATATATATATATATATATATATATTTTATTTTCTAATGACTCTCTAGTTGGTGGTATTAGTACATGTTATTCAGTCCATCGGGGGGAAGTTTAAAATAATGTATAGAATGGCATCAAGAAAAACAGAATTAGGAACCTATTGGAAATACATACGACTTGGAACTATCGACCTTGTCATATGCAACTCCAAGACATCACTGTGTTGCACGCAAGCCATAAGAAGGAAGAGAATAAAGGGCAAAGTAATTGAGCTTGAGTTTGTGATTTCATACACATAGGAAATATCACAAAAAAAGTTTTAAAAAAATGGGCATCAGACAGAGATTGCAGTAACACAACAATGTATCAACTGCCTGGTGTTACAAGACGTGTACCTAGCAATAAAAAAAATGGCACGCATGGTTTTCATGCTGGAAAGCACGTGATATGGCGTTAAAGATGAAGGCTGCACAGATTTTGAGCTTTAGTGCTTTGGTTATTTTAACCAAAGCATGGGAGCAAATGCCAAGAAATGGGTTTCTCAAGGTAGGCAAGTGCTTTGGGGAATTTAAAATAGGAGTAAAAGGCACAAAAGCGTTCATCAAAATGTCGAGGACTATTGGTCAAAGAGAAGTCATGCGTTTGGTGAACAAATGCACATGCTTATCATGTGTGACCAATGCTTTCAGACACGGTGCAAGCCTGTTAATGCACATGCTCATATGAATGCTTTTGTTATTTTAATCCAAGCATGGGTGCAAATGTCAAGAAATGGGGTTCTCAAGGTATGCACGCCTATACCCATGTGAATCTACAGAAACAATGCAATCACCACAAGGATACAAAGGGTAACACATTTGATCAGATGGGCATTAAACAAATGCAACAATATTTTAATATTGCACGCCTATTCCATCGTGAAGGCAGGCGTCATGAGGTACACATAAAATATGGGATAAGCAGACCATGCGTATGTGGAGCCTCCATAGCCATTGTGAAGGGTTAATGATCGAGAAATGCTGGAATTTTAATCCACGCATGGTTAAGCTGGAAACAAGCCAATGCAGCTTTTTGAATTTTTAAATACACGCATGCTTCATCCAAAGGGAGCATCTCGATGGAAAGCCAAAGATAGGTGCATATTTAATTGGATGCTACAATGGACCAAGAGACTTGGCCTTGTCGATTTGAATCTCAAGGGGTCATCACATGCTCAAGGGATTAAAATAGGACCACTGGAGGCAATTTCCAAGAGCATATCACGCATGGTCGAGGGGGGATTGCTATGGAATTGTTTAATGGTCAAAGGCATGCGTGTGGGAATCTGGTACCCTTAACACGCCTGGGACACTGGTCATCAGCGACACATGTTTTTCATGGGGAATTCAATGTCAACAGCTTTGGGGACGAGGAATTTACAAGTTGAATATGCTTGGGAAGAGGACGAAATTGCAATTAAAGAAGCTAGGAAGCATTTGGACGAAATGGGGCTATGCATGCAAGCAATATGTAACACTGGTTTGGGCTTCTATGCAATGGAATGGTTGAATCTAGTTGGCCACCAGATACGGGCAGCGAGACCACACAAATGGACTGGACTTTCAAGGAATCACGGATCCGTTCATGGATTAGTTTTTATTATACAATTTTTAGTAGTATTTTGTGATATCAACTTTGAGTACACTACTCAATTTTGATAATAGGATACATGTAATATTCAAGGTTTATTCTTTACATTTCGTAGAACATCAAGACACTTTATGTTTTTCTATATTTTATATAAATAAAAACTAGCCCCAGGCACTTGCCTAGCGGTATGACAAAAAAAAAATATGGTTACCCATTGATTTTAACTATCTATGTCTATGTTAACCTAAAAATTAAGAACCATAAGCTATTCTATGAAAGAAAATGAGAGGAAAAGAAAAGAAAGCAAGATAAACAACAATTTAAACAAAATTAACAAGATTAAACAAGTAGAAAGAAGTGTAATATTACCAGTTATGAGATGAAATGAGCTAATTAATTCCAAAAGTTAATTACGAGTAGAAGAAGCTATGAACATTGCCTTTTTCTTTGTCTGAGAGTGAAGGGTTCGAAAAGGGTAAAAGGAGGCCCTCAGAGACTATTTATAGAAAAAGTCCTGGGTCCATTCTCACCTACTAGTGGGGACCGCACAAAATGGACCGTGGTCTGCACTGGGCTATTTTGTTCCAGGTCATCTTAGCAACCCACCACAGTCCGCACAAAATGGACCGCGACCGCAATGGTCCACTGCGGACCGCATAGAATGGACCGCGGTCGCGGTGGCAAACTTCAAAGCGTCCTCACATCAATCTTTACCAGTGCGGTCTTTACAAAATGGTAGAGCGGCCGCACTGGTTATTACCGTTGAAGGCGTGCAACCCAATCCCATTTCATATATCAACACCAATTATAAAAGAATCCCGGTTAGGGAACATTAATATAACAACAACATTCCGGTAAGGGAACAATAATATAACAACAACATCCCGGCAAGAGAACAATAACATAACAACAACATCCCAGCAAGGGAACCATAATATAATAACAACATCCCAGCAAGGGAACAATAATGATAATCATCATATTAAGCATGAATAAACCACGACAGGTCACAACAATTACAATACAAGACTCACGGGCATGCTTGACACTGACGTATAGATACTCGTCACCATGCCTATACGTCGCACTCCACATTTAACACATAGCAAATAAGACACAACTCCTAATCCCTCAAGCTAAGGTTAGACCAAACACTTACCTCGATGTCTCGAACACAATTCAAGTCTCAACTACCGCTTTCCCTCTTGATTCCACACCAATTCGCTTGTAACTAGCCATAAGTTACTTAACTATATCAATAAATGCAAAATGAATCAATTCTAATGCATGAAAATAGATTTTCTAAAGTTTTTTCCAAAAAGTCAAAAATCGACCCCGGGCCCACATGGTCAAAACCCGAGGTTCGAACCAAAACCATTTACCATTCACCTACGAACTCAAATATATAATTTATTTTGAAATCGGACCTCAGATCGAGGTCCAAATCCCCAAAATTCAAAAATTCTAAGTTCTACTCAAAACACCCCAAATTTCCCCCATGAAAACTCTTGATTTTGAGTTGAAATAATCAAGAGTTGAAATCATGTAAAAAGATGTTAGAGATTAAAGAAAATGAATTATAAATGACTTACAATCGATTTGGAAGAATAGCTGTCTTTTAAAAATCGCCCAAAGGTGTTTAGGTTTTGAAAATGTTGTAAAAATGGTTAAAAATGCGTCTAAGTTATGATTTTGCAGGTTTCAGATGTCGCAATTGCGACTAGGACCCCTCAGAAAACTGCTCACTTCGCAAATGCGAAGATTTTTTTGTCGCATTTGCGACCAAGTTTAATTCTGGTCACCTTCGCATTTGCGAGGGACCCGTCGCAAATGCGACATCTCATTTGAGACATGAACGTCGTATTTGCGACCAAAGCAGCCCAGGTCGACTTTCGCATTTGCGATACTTTTTTCGCATTTGTGAGCCAGGCTTCTTAAGCCTGCAGACCTGCAACGTACCACCAATTTCCTAAGTCCAAATTTCACTCCGTGGCCCATCCAAAACTCACCTGAGCCCTCAGTCTTACAAAACAAACATGCACACAAGTGCAAAAATATCATACAGACTTGCACTGAGATCAAATCATCAAAATAACATTAATAACTATGTATTTAGCATCAAAATCAAAGAAAAATCTCATGAACTCTTAAGTTCAAATTTTAACAGCCGAAGGTCCGATTCACGTCATTTCAAGTCCGTTTCTTACCAAATTTTACAGGCTCGACTTAAATACCATATAAGATCTGTACCGGATTTCGGAACCAAAATACATGCCCGATACCATCGAATTCAATTACATTCAAATTTCCAAAAACTTTAAGAATTTCAGTCAACCAATTTTCTTAAAAAAATTTATTTCTCAGGCTTGGTACCTCGAAATTCGATTCCGCACGAACGTCCAAGTCCCATATTTTCCTAAGAACCCTTCGGGACCGTCAAATCACAGGTCCGATTCCGTTTACCCAAAATGTTGACTGAAGTCAACTTAAATTCATTTTAAAGGGAAAATTCATCATTTTTTTACATATTTTCACATAATGGTTTTTCAGATACATGCATGGACTGTACACGCAAATTGAGGTAAAATAAAAGGGAGGTTTTAAGGCCTCATAACACAGAATTTACTTTCAAAACGAGTGATGACCTTTTGGGTCGTCACATCTATAGGGAGCCTTCATAGGCCCAATCTAAACCTGAGAACCAGGCTTTCAAGCACAACAGTTCTGAAGCATAGCAGTGATCCATTCAAAGCACATTGAAACCAGGCTTCCAGTGTGTCAAAGTTCCCAAAATTCTTCAGGAACCCCGACAAATGCTCACACCAGAACCACATATTCAGCACAGAGTTCATAAAGTATTAGAAAACTAGCCCTAATGTGTCAGAGTTCAAAGGAGTCTCAGGGACCCTAGGTATTGCTCACACTGGGTATGGTGAGAACTTAAATGACTAAGAGTAGGAGTATGGAAAACCAATACATAAAGTAAGGGGCAAGTTTTTGAAATAGTTCAATTTTCAAAAGAGAAAATGTTCAGAATACAGAGTTGCAGGTAGAACTGCACCAAGAAAAAAACAAGGTTAAGCATACAGTTCAAACATGGTGAAGTCTGATTAAGATAAGTGCTTATACTAGAATTTGAAATAGTCATGGTTTAGTCACATAAGGAATTAGGCACAAGCATTTGAATAGAAAAGACATGACATATGAATTAAGCACACATATACTTGATTACATTCTCATAGTTCAGGACAGGTATAAAGCTGACAAACAAATCAAACCTTAAACTAACTTCTAAGAATATTCCTATTATTCTACATGCTTTAGCCTTAAGTTAACAGTATTATCAAATTACCAGATAGAGGGCAGAATCATGCTAGGAATTGAAATAGGTTAATCAAACAATGCATAAGGAAAGGTAATTACAAAGGTTAGGGGATACCAATTGAGAAGAAAGAAAGTAAAGATGCAGTAACAGTTAAGTTCCAGAATAATTTGGCCTTGGCTTTCAGCCGGCCAAACAACAACCACTTAGTGAAAAAATCAGAACAAGAGCAAGAGTGAGAGATTAAGCTTAGTAGTGATAATAAGAGAGTACGAGAGTTGTTCTAAAGGGGAAAGGGGAAGTGTTTAAATAATACTAAATAAGGTAATGAATCAATCCTACACAAATAAGACATGAGAATAACTTCACAATCAATTACAGTCGGCTTTAATCAATTAACAGGAAATAATAGCATAAAATCAGGCAGTACCACTTAATTTAGGATAAGAATTAGATGGAATCAATCAGTAGTCAAGTATTAGATCAAAATAAAGTAAAGAAATAATTCCAAGATCAATTTGAAGTCTAGTTTAGGGATAGATAGTACAGAGTTAAGTCAATTAACGAGTAATCAGGCAAGTACTACTCAGAATAAGGTAAGAATCAATTATCAATCAGCAAACAAGGTGAAGAAATAAAGGAACAAGGTGAGGAAAGTATCAGTACTATACGATAAAGAAAAGAGTAAAAGTCTCAAACCCTAGTTTTAGGTAAACCACAAAATCGGCAAAGAAACAAGAGCAAAATAATCATATACTATGTTCAATGAACATAGACAGGAGATTTATTCAAAAAAATAATAAAGAATCGGACTAGCGAAAGATCTGAAGCCCTACTTTTATGGTAAGACACTCAAAGCAGCTAGAGTAAAAGAGAATAACACAGATTCGTACCAAATAAACATATAAAGGAGTTTATTAAAGGAAAATCATAGTCAAATCAATCTTAATTCAAGTAAAAGAAAAGGTTTGAAACCCTAGATTCACGTAAATCACAGAATCGGTAAAAATCAACATATCCATAAATAATAGAGCAAATATAGATGAAGAAAATATTTTAAAAGATAGATTCTGAACTAGATTTGATTCGATTCAAAGAGGATTTGAAACCCTAATTTGGGGTAAGTAAGAATCAAAGAAGATATGAACATGTTCGTTACTCAAAAAGACTCAGAGATGAATATAGACGGAATAGCCACAGAAATCAGAGAGTTAAACCAATTTAGTTTAATTTTGATAATATTTGCTTGCCATGTTAGACAAGCAACTAAATAGGGTCATAGACGAGTAGCCAGTGGTGAAGAGAGACCAATAAGGTAAGGAAATCCATGGTTGATTCCATATCTGGTTGGAAACGAAGGGGAAATTAGGGTTACAGTGCTAGGGTTTGAGAGGAGTGAGGAGAGGAGATGAGAGAATATAGAGGTGACGGGTTTGGTTGAATGAATTTGGGTTAGGGGTTTGGGTGTAATTAAAATAAGGTGAAGAGATATGGACCGTTGATCTTAGAGATCAACGATCATGATTAAAGGGGTTTTGGGTCGGGTAGCTAATTGGGTAAGGGTAATTGGGTTAGGTCATTGGGCTGGGGTAATGGATAGTGGGCTAGGTTCAAAAAAATTGATTAAAAGGAGCTATGTTTTAAATACCCAATTAAACTAGTAAAATAAATTATAATAAATAATTAGCAAATGATAAAATGCCACTTATATATGAAAAATAATTTAAAAATAATTATTTAACATTATAAAAATATAGAAAATTATTTTTTGTATAGATAATATAATTATGCATATATATGGGCTATCATTGCACAATGTGCAATCTAGCCTTAAAAATACAAATATAATTATAAAAATATAATTAAAATATTTAAGCGCTATATGGGCATAAATAATAAATTTTGATGATTAAATAATCGTAAAAATGATATGAGGGATAATTATTGAATATTTGTATAATAAAAAATACAGAAATAAATTGATTTAAAGCCTTTAAAATTATAGAAAAATTATAAAAATACTTGTGCATGTTTGAAAATGCATGTGCACTATCTTGAAAATATGTATGCATATTTAAAAATATATGAGGAAAAAATTGGGTATCAACAACACCTGCTTCTACCACTTGAAAAAATAGTCAGTTAAAACTAAAAGAAATCGTACATTACCTCATCCCGCTGGGAGGAGTCTGACTATGTCCATCCCCCATTTGATGAAAGACCTGGGCGAGGTGACTGAGTGGAGGTGCTCGCCCGCTTGGTGAATCATGGGGGCATATTTTGGACATTGCTCGCATTTCCTTACGAAGTCGGCGGCTTCCTTTTTCATCGTGGGCCAATAGTAGCCCGCTCATATGAGGCATTTGATAAGAGTTTGATTGCCAGTATGATTTATGCAATGACCTTCGTGTAATTCTTCGAGGACGCGCTGCATTTGATTTGGTCCTAATCACATTTCTAGGTGGGCCGCCATATATTCTTTTGTACAAGACATTATTGACGATGTTGTACCAGGTCGCCTTCATTAGAAGCTTCTTGGATTTTTTTATCGGGTGGGAGCACCCCATCTTGAAAATATGAGATAATATGATTGCACCAGTCCCAAGTCAAGCTTATAGTTCGTACCTCGATTTCATCGTTCGATGAATGGAGGAGGGTGACCACGTTCCCTTCTCCGGTTATGCTTTTGGTGGCCGCTGCCTGTTAGGCGAGGCTATCCGCTTCGATGTTCTTCGCTCGGGGTATTTGATCGAGCTGGCACTCATTGAACTTTGGTAACAGTTTACAAATTTCAACCTGGTATTTTTGTAGCCGTTGTTCCTTGATTTGGAAAGTCCCTATGACTTGGTTGACGACGAGTTGTGAGTCACATCCTAGGACTACTTGCCGTGCTCCATACTTGAGTGTAAATTTTAACCCTGCAATCATGGCCTTATACTCAGCCTCATTGTTAGTCAATCAGGGCACCGTATGGACTGGCGAATTATTCGCATGTTGGGACCTCAAGCACTAGTCCCTGTCCAGATCCTGACGCGTTAGAAGCGCCATCGGTGTACAAAACCCATTGGTCATGCATTTTTTGTGGAAGTACTGGTAGTTTCCCTTCCGACTTCGGGCATTATTTTCGCACCAAAGTCGGTGACGAAGTTGGCAAGTACTTGCGACTTTATTTCCGTTCGCGGCTGATAGGTTATATCATTCTCGCTCAGCTCTATGGACCACTTGGCCAATATGCACGACATTTCGGGTTTGTGCAGGATACTCCTTAGAGGAAAAGTTGTAACCACTGAGATGGGGTAGCACTAGAAATAAGGTCTAAGATTTCGTGAAGCTACGACCAAGGCCAGAGCTAGCTTCTCGAGGTAGGGGTACCTCGTTTCAGCGTTGACTAAAGTTTTGCTAATGTAGTAGATTGGAGACTGCGTGCATTTATTTTCTCGTACCAGGACTGCACTTACTACGACGTCGGACATGGCCAGGTAGACAAGGAGATGCTCTCAGGGTTCTGCCTTCGAGTAGCCCGGGAGAAAACAGATAGGCTTTTAGTTCTTTTAAGTCATAAATGCACTTGGAAGTCCATTAGAGTCCGTTATATTTTTTGAGCACGCGGAAAAGTTTGTGGTATCGGAGGACCGTGAGATGAATAGTTTCGAAATTGATTTCATCCTATAGGCATGATGTATAATAGTTTCAAAATCCTATAGGCATAATTTCTAGGTTTGTAATTGATTTTTATTCCTATAGGAATGATATCTATTAATTGTATTTAGACAGAAATTAATAGATTTCCATGAAGTATAATTGACTCGAACAAACAAGATCCTATAGGCATGGTCACTAATGCACATTGAGTTGGAAATATGTGTAGATATTTCTAATGCAGAATCAAACGTGAAGTCCTATAAGCAGGATTTCTAGCATGCAAATGATCATAAAAAGTCCTATAGATAGGATCTCTAAACACAGTACAGTATCCACATAACTCAATCAGCATAGTTAAGTCCTATAGGCAGCATTTCTACCCAATTTCAACAAAGATATGATAATAGACCCCCAACTTTTACTAATTAACCCCAAATATGTTATTACATTGATTATTACAGCCCAGGATGAATGAATTACATAATAGTAATGGCTACAATATAGGGAGCCTTCATAAGCCCAATCTAAACCTGAGAACCAGGCTTTCAAGCACAACAGCTCTGAAGCATAGCAGTGATCCATTCATAGCACATTGAAACCAGGCTTTCAATGTGTCAAAGTTCCCAAAAAGCCTCAAGGACCCCCGGCAAAACTCACACCATAACCACACATTCAGCACAAAGTTCATAAAAGATTGGAAAACCAGCCCCAATGTGTCAGAGTTCAAAGGAGTCTTAGGGACCCTAGGCAGTGCTTACACTGGGGATGGTGAGAACCTAAATGACTAAGAGTAGGAGTTTGGAAAACTAGTACATAAGGTAAGGGGCAAGTTTTTGAAATAGTTCAATTTTCAGAAGAGAAAAAGTTCAGAATACAGAGTTGCAGATAGAACTGCTCCAAGAAACAAACAAGGTTAAGCATACAGCTCAAACATGGTGAAGTCTGATTAAGATAAGTGCTTATACTAGAATTTGAAACATTCATGGTTTAGTCACAGAAGAAATTAGGCACAAGAATTTGAATTGAACAGACATGATATATGAATTAAGCACATACATACTTAATTACATGATCATAGTTCAGGACACGTATAAAGCTGACAAATAAATCAAACCTTAAACTAACTTCTGAGAAGATTCCTATTATTCTACATGCTTTAGACTAAAGTTAACAGTATTATAAAATGACCAGATAGAGGACAAATTCATTCTAGGAATTGAAGCAGGTTAATCAAACAATGCATAGGGAAAGGTAATTGCAAAGTTTAGGGCATACCAGTTGAGAAGAAAGAAAGTAAAGATGCAGTAACAGTTAAGTTCCAGAATAATTTGACCTTGGCTTTCAGCCGGCCAAACAATAGCCACTTGGTGCAGAAATCAGAACAACAGCAAGAGAGAGATCTTAAGTTTAGTAACAAAAATTGGAGAGTTCGAGAGTTGTTCTAAAGGGCAAAGAGGAATGGTTTAAATAATGCTAAATGAGGTAGACAAATAAGGTAATGAATATATCCTACACCAAATAAGGCATGAGAATAACTTTACAATCAATTAGAGTTGGCTTCAATCAATTAACAGGATATAATAGCATAAAATTAGGATAGTACCACTTAATTTAGGGTAAGAATTAGATGGAATCAATCAGTAGTCAAGTACTAGATCAAAATAAGGTAAAAAAGTAATTCTAGGATTAATTTAAAGTCTAGTTTAGGGACAGATACTACAGAGTTCAGTCAATTAACGAGTAATCAGGCAAGTACTACTCAGAATAAGGTAAGAATCAATTATCAATCAGCAAACAAGGTGAAGAAATAAAGGAACAAGGTAAGGAAAGTATCAATACTATACGAGAAAGGAAAGAGTAAAAGTCTCAAACCCTAATTTTAGGTAAACCACAAAATCGGTAGAGAAACAAGGGCAAAATAATCATTTACTGTGTACAATGAACATAAATGGGAGATTTATTCAAAAAGAAATAATGAATCGGACTAGAGAAAGATCTAAAGCCCTAATTTTAAGGTAAGACACTCAAATCAGCCAGAGTAAAATAGAATAACACAGATTCGTACCAAATAAACATATACAGAAGTTTATTAAAGGAAACTCTTAGTCGAATCAGTTTTAGTTCAAGTAAAAGAAAAGGTTTCAAACCCTCAATTCACGTAAATCACAGAATCGGTAAAAATCAACATATCCATAAATAATAGAGCAAATATAGATGAAGAAAATATTTTAAAAAATAGAATTTGAACCAGATTTGATTCGAATCAAAGAGGATTTGAAACCCTAATTTGGGGTAAGTAAGAATAAAAGAAGATATGAACATGTTCGTTACTCACAAAGACTCAGAGATGAATATAGACGGAATAGCCATAGAAATCAGAGAGTTGAACCGATTTAGTTCAATTTTGGCAAGATTTTCTTCGCATGTTAGGCAAAAAACTAAATAAGGTCATAGACGAGTAGCCAGTGGTGACGAGAGACCAATAAGGTAAGGGAATCCATGGTTGATTCCATATCCGGTTGGAATCGAAGAGGGAAATAGGGTTACAACACTAGGTTTTGAGCGGGGTGAGGAGCGAAGATGAGAGAATACAGAGGAGATGGGTTTGGGTGAATGAATTAGGGTTAGGGGTTTGGGTGTAATTAAAATAAGGGGAAGGGATATGGACCTCTGATCTCAGAGATCAACGGTCACGATTAAAGGGGTTCTGTGTCGGATAGCTAATTGGGTAAGGGTAATTGGGTTAGTTTATTGGACTGGGGGTAATGGGTAGTGGGCTAGGTCCGAAAAAATTGATTAAAAGGGGCTATGTTTTAAATACCCAATTAAACTAGTAAAATAATTTATAAAAAATAATTAGCAAATGGAATAAAATGCCACTTATATATGAAAAATGATTTAAAAATAATTATTTAACATTATAAAAATATAGAAAGTCATTTTCTGTATAGATAATATATATATATATATATATATATATATATATATATATATATATATATATATATATATATATATATATATATATATATATAAATAAAC
>MU703035.1:12074-50175 GCA_026770625.1 Nicotiana glauca | reverse complement strand
GGGGGGGGGGGGTTACGTATTGATGGGGTGTAGGAGGATTTTGTGGACGTTGGTTTGGTGTGTTTTGAGGAGGTGCTGGGTTTTGAGCATTTTGTTGGTTAATGTCTGGGACGTTTAGGGGGAGGGAGAGGTTTGCCAAGTTGTGGACCTGCTCAAGTTCTCCTTGCAACTCTAGTATTTTCTATTCCAATCATAGGACCAAATCATTCTGGGCTGGAGTACTCCGACTGTCTGAAGTTTCAACATTCTCAGCATTTTCTTTTCGAATACCACTCATATTATCCATCTTAGCCTTTCCCTTGCTTTTCAGATTATTTGGAGGAGGAGGAGGTGGATAACCTCTAGATCTGGTGTGATATGTTGATGATGCCAATATGTGAAAACCAACCTTAGGGGATAGGAATAATCAAAAATAAGAAAAATAAAAGGTAGACAAGTCAGTAAGGATTCTGAAAAGCATTTGCAATATTTAAACACGTATTGTGGAATTATAAATTTGCATCCTAATTTGGTGGAACCTCATTGTGCCCGAGTAGGGCTAGTGACAAGTAGATTTGGAGAGATTTAATGCTGATAAATGCCTTATCTCATTAATGCAAAAAATAAACCAAACCTAAAAATGACGATAAATAAATGAGTTACTAATGGAATATGCCTTATTACATTCGAATTTCAAAATGACTCAAAACAGATAAACCTAATCTACTTGGTCTCCAAGAGACCTTCCCCATATTTGGCCTTCTTGGCTCCATCTATCAGATTCCCCAGGTCGTGCATGTCCAGTTTCCAGCCAGTCTAACAATAATGGTGGTATACTTCAGACCATGCCGAACCTGGGGACTTCGTGCCTCATTTTCTGCAAAATAAATAGAGTTAGACCCTTAAGCCCTCCAGATTCGACCACTTACACATTAATGATTAGCATGTCAGCATTTATCTATCCAAATAATGCACATATTGTGATTGTATCCATTGGGATTATAGAAATCCCGGTGGACTTTGGACAAGGCTTTCTTAGAGGGTTACTATGTGGACAGCATATTAACCCTAGCTAGGTTTGACCATGATGCATGTACAATTATTTATCAGAGCAAAATTTCTATAGACGTCTAGACTGGTACCCTCAAGCGGATAACTTGAGGGGGAAAGGCACAGAACCGTCGACTGCACTGCTGAACTTAAATTAAGCGAATTAGTCTTAAAAGGGAAGGAAGACAATTTGGACAAATACAATATTCAATTTATTTCAAATAAGAGTATAAAGGTGGTCCTAAGTTTTTTAGCCTATAGGATCATTCCATTCAATGCTTTGCAACTCCCTCAATTTGGGGTTTTATTCATAGCATTAGCGCATGGGTTATCATTTCCTTTACTACCCAATTACTATGTTCAAGTTATTACTTAAGCGCACTAACTAATTCTAAACCGTACCCTATGCGTGCACTACCCGTCCCTTACCTATAATCCTGGAGGCATTAGGACCTCTATTTAGGATGGTTCTAGAACACTCTATGTCTCTTAAAAATGTGAAATCTAGGTGACACACAAAAAGCAAATAGGACTTTCAAGTAAAGAGCAAGTATAGGCTCATATTAACCTCCACACATAAGCAACAAAAGCACGCATTTGAACCAACAAACTTATTAATTTAAGATCCTATAGGCAGAATATCTATTTGAGAAAACAGGGTTCAAAAATAGATTTGTTAAGGCGAGCATTAAGACCTATTTGTTTGCCTACTGATTTTATTCGGCATGGATCTAGGCATCTCAGGCAGAAATGCGTCACAGTTTTAAACCCAGAATCATTAACAAGTTCTACGGATCTGTTGCCTAAGTGTTTTACAAGAGCGCTTGAATTCAGAATAGACTAACAAGATCCTATAGGTATGATTTCTACGAGTAGCACCGATTTTAACTCAAAAGAAATTTTTACTTCTTTTAGATCCTATAGGCATGCTTTCTAATTGCTGATTTGATTTAAACCCCAATAGGCAGGATTTCTAAGTTTCAGAAATGATTTCATCCTATAGGCATGATATATATTAGTTTCAAAATCCTATAAGCACGATTTATAGGTTTGAAACCGATTTTCCTGTAGGCATGATATCTATTAATCGCATTTAGACAGAAATTAACAGATTGCCATGAAGTATAATTGACTCAAACAAACAAGATCCTATAGGTATGGTCACTAATGCACATTGAGTTCGAAATATGTGTAGATCCTATGAACCAGATTTCAAATGCAGAATCAAACGTGAAGTCCTATAAGCAGGATTTTTATCATGCAAAATATCATAAAAAATCCTATAGGCAAGATCTCTAAACACAATACAGTATCCACATAATTCAATCAGCATAGTTAAGTCCTATAGGCGGGATTTCTACCCAATTTCAACAAAGATATGAGAATAGACCCCCCAGCTTTTACTAATTAACCCCAAATCTACTATTACAGGGATTATTACATCCCAGAATGAGTGAATGAATTACAAAATAGTAATGGCTACACTATAGGGAGCCTTCATAGGCCCAATCTAAACATGAGAACCAGACTTTCAAGCACAAAAGCTCTTAAGCATAGCAGTGATCCATTCATAGCACATTGAAACCAGGCTTTCAATGTGTCAAAGTTTCCAAAAAGCCTCAAGGACCCCCGGCAAAACTCACACCAGAACCACACATTCAGCACAAAATTCATAAAACATTGGAAAACCAGCCCCAATGTGTCAGAGTTCAAAGGAGTCTTAGGGACCCTAGGCAGTGCTTACATTGGGGATGGTGAGAACCTAAATGGCTAAGAGTAGGAGTTTGGAAAACTAGTACATAAGGTAAGGGGCAAGTTTTTGAAATAGTTCAATTTTCAGAAGAGAAAAAGTTCAGAATACAGAGTTGCAGGCAGGACTGCTCCAAGAAACAAATAAGGTTCAGCATACAGTTCAAACATGGTGAAGTCTGATTAAGATAAGTGCTTATACTAGAATTTGAAACAGTCATGGTTTAGTCACAGAAGCAATTAGGCACAAGAATTTGAATTGAACAGACAGGACATTTGAATCAAGCACACACATACTTAATTACATAATCATAGTTCAGGACATGTATAAAGTTGAAAAACAAATCAAACCTTAAACTAACTTCTGAGAAGATTCCTGTTATTCTACATCCTTTAGCCTTAAGTTAACAGTATTATCAAATTACTAGATGGAGGACAAAATAATTCTAGGATTTGAAACAGGTTAATCAAACAATGCATAGGGAAAGGTAACTGCAAAGTTTTGGGCATACCAGTTGAGAAGAAAGAAAGTAAAGATGCAGTAACGGTTAAGTTCCAGAATAATTTTGCCTTGGCTTTCAACCAGCCAAACAATAGACATTTATTGCCGAAATGAGAACAAGAGCAAGAGAGAGAGCTTAAGTTTAGTAGTGAAAATTAGAGAGTTCGAGAGTTGTTCTAAAAGGGAAAGGGGAAGAGTTTAAATGATACTAAATGAAGTAGACAAATAAGGTAATGAATCAATCCTACACAAATAAGGCATGGGAATAACTTCACAATCAATTAGAGTCGGCTTCAATTAATTAACAGGACATAATAGCATAAAATCAGGCTAGTACCACTTAATTTAGGGTAATAATTAGATGGAATCAATTAGTAGTCAAGTACTAGATCAAAATAAGGTTAAGAAGTAATTCCAGGATCAATTTGAAGTCTAGTTTAGGGACAGATGGTACAGAGTTCAGTCAATTAACAAGTAATCAGGCAAGTACTACTCATAATAAGGTAAGAATCAATTATCAATCAACAAACAAAGTGAAAAAATAAAGGAACAAGGTAAGGAAAGTATCAGTCCTATACGACAAAGGAAAGAGTAAAAGTCTCAAACCCTAGTTTTAGGTAAACCACAAAATCGGTAGAGAAACATGGGCAAAATAATCATATACTGTGTACAATGAGCATAGACATGATATTTATTCAAAAAACAATAGTGAATCGGACTAGAGAAAGATCTGAAGCCCTAATTTTATGGTAAGACAGTCAAATTAGCTAGAGTAAAAGAGAATAACACATATTCGTACAAAATAAACATATACATGAGTTAATTAAAGGAAACTCATAGTCAAATTAATCTTAATTCAAGTAAAAGAAAAGGTTTGAAACCCTAGATTCACGTAAATCACAGAATCGATAAAAATCAACATATCCATAAATAATAGAGCAAATATAGATGAAGAAAATATTTTAAAAGACAGAGTTTGAACTAGATTTGATTCGAATCAAAGAGGATTTGAAACCTTAATTTGGGGTAAGTAAGAATCAAAGAAGATATGAACATGTTCGTTACTCACAAAGACTCATAGATGAATATAAACGGAATAGCCACAGAAATCAGAGAGTTGAACCGATTTAGTTCAATTTTGGCAATATTTGCTTGCCATGTTAGGCAAGCAACTAAATAGAGTCATAGACGAGTAGCCAGTGGTGAGGAGAGACCAATAAGGGAAGGGAATCCATGGTTGATTCCATATCTGGTTGCAATCGAATGTGGAATTAGGGTTACGACGCTAGGGTTTGAGAGGGGTGAGGAGAGGAGATGAGAGAATACAGAGGCGGCGGGTTTCGGTGAATGAATTAGGGGTTAGGGGTTTGGGTGTAATTAAAATAAGGGGAAGGGATATGGACCGTTGATCTTAGATCAACGGTCACGATTAAAGAGGTTTTGGGTCGAGTAGCTAATTGGGTAAGGGTAATTGGATTAGGTTATTTGTCTGGGAGTAATGCAAATGTAATTATAAAAATATAATTAAAATATTTAAGCATTATATGGGTGTAAATGATAAATTTAGATGATTAAATCATCGTAAAAATGATATGAGGGATAATTATTGAATATTTGTATAATAAAAATACAGAAATAAATTTATTTGAAACCTTTAAAATTATAGAAAAATGATAAAAATACTTGTGCATATTTGTAAATGCATGTGCACTATCTTGAAAATATGTATGTGTATTTAAAAATATATAAAGGAAAAATTGGGTATCAATAGCACCTGCTTCTACCCACTTGGAAAAATAGTCAGTTTATTTGTCTGGGAGTAATGCAAATGTAATTATAAAAATGTAATTAAAATATTTAAGCATTATATGGGTGTAAATGATAAATTTAGATGATTAAATCATCGTAAAAATGATATGAGGGATAATTATTAAATATTTGTATAATAAAAATACATAAATAAATTTATTTGAAACCTTTAAAATTATAGAAAAATGATAAAAATACTTGTGCATATTTGTAAATGCATGTGCACTATCTTGAAAATATGTATGTGTATTTAAAAATATATAAAGGAAAAATTGGGTATCAATAGCACCTGCTTCTACCCACTTGGAAAAATAGTCAGTTTATTTGTCTGGGAGTAATGCAAATGTAATTATAAAAATGTAATTAAAATATTTAAGCATTATATGGGTGTAAATGATAAATTTAGATGATTAAATCATCGTAAAAATGATATGAGGGATAATTATTAAATATTTGTATAATAAAAATACATAAATAAATTTATTTGAAACCTTTAAAATTATAGAAAAATGATAAAAATACTTGTGCATATTTGTAAATGCATGTGCACTATCTTGAAAATATGTATGTGTATTTAAAAATATATGAGGGAAAAATTGGGTATCAACAGCACCTGCTTCTACCCACTTGGAAAAATAGTCAGTTAAAACTAAAAGAAATCGTACATTACCTCGTCCCGCTGGGAGGAGTCTGACGATGTCCATTCCCCATTTGATGAAAGACCAGGATTAGGTGACTGAGTGGAGGTGCTCGCCCGCTTGGTGAATCATGGGGGCATATTTTGGACATTGCTCGCATTTTCTTACGAAGTCGGCAGCTTCTTTTTTCATCGTGGGCCAATAGTATCCCTCTCGTATGAGGCATTTGACGAGAGTTCGATTGCCAGTATGATTTCTACAGTGACCTTCGTGTACTTCTTCTAGGACGCGCTGCATTTGATTTGGACCTAAGAACTTTTCTACTGGCTCCGCCATGCGTTCTTTTGTACATTTCGTTATTGACGACGTTGTACCAGGTCGCCTACATTCGAAGCTTCTTAGCTTCTTTTTATCGGGTGGGAGCACCCCGTCTTGCAAATGTGCGATGATACAATTGCGCCAGTCCCAAGTCAAGCTTATAATTCGTACCTCGATTTGATCGATCGATGAATGAAGGTGGGTGACCATGTTTCCTTCTCCGGTTATGCTTTTGGTGGCCGCTGCTAGTTTGGCGAGGCCGTCCGCTTCAATGTTCTTTGCTTTGGGTATTTGATCGAGCTGGCACTCATCGAACTTGGGTAACGGTTTTCAAATTTCAACATGTTATTTTTGTAGCCGTTGTTCCTTGATTTGGAAAGTCCCTATGACTTGGTTGACGATAAGTTATGAGTCACATCATAGAACTACTTGCCGTGCTCCGTACTTGTGAGTCAATTTTAACCATGCAATCATGGCTTCATACTCGGCTTCAATGTTAGTCATATCAGGGCACCGTATGGAATGGAGAACTATTCACATGTTGGGACCTCAAGCACCAGCCCCAATCCAGATTTTGACGCGTTAGAAGCGCTATCAGTGTATAAGACCCATTGTCGATGCCCCCTTTTTCTTCCTTAAGAGGCGAAACCGGGTTTACAATATTTTTTTGGGAGGACAACTCTTTTCCCTTTTGGGAATTGGGTTTTTGGAATTGAAGAGTTGCCACCTAATGATTAAAGTGCATTAGGACACTAAAAAGGGTTTTTGAGTTGGAAAACCAGAGTTTGGGTAAGGGTTAGAAATTATCTCGAGGGGAAGGTGTTAGGCACCCCTCAAGATCCACTGGTATGGTTCCCGACTATGTTATATTGTAACTTCACATAATCAAGTAGACAATCAAAGATTCAACATTGCAAATAAGCCAAAAAGAGCTTTGAAGGTAAGTAGGGAAGGCAGAGATTTATGAAAAAATTTGAATAGTTTTACAAGAAAAGATGAAAACAAACAAAGGGAGAGGGATCCTAGGTTTATGATTAATATAGATCATTAATGCAATATCCAGTAATCGTGCCTCAAAAGGGGCTACATGAGATATTAGGGAATCGGTCATCATGTCCATATGATACCCTTCCCACCCCGTAGAGGTTATTAAACGCGTGAGTTGGTCATGAATACTTATTGCGTGCTATTACCCGTCCCGTCCTATAAGTCCTGGAGGGTATTTAGGACCACTATTCCTACGTGGTAGGGACTAGGCTGAACCCTTAGGTTTAAAGGTTAAAATTCTAAGCGCATACATAACAAATAGGACTGCATATAAGGGAACATACAAGGACAAATAGAGGCTCACAGATCCCTCCACAAGTGAACACATAATTAGCACGTCTCAAACACATTCAAGGTCTCAAAGATAGGAGTTTTTTTACAAAAAGGGAATAGGTAACAGCAGTTGAGTTAGTGAAAAAAAAACCCGTTAAAGCATGGTTTTAAAAATAAAGTAGTGACAGTAGTTTAACAAGGTGTAGGACAAGTAAAATTGCACGATTCTGGGTAGAGAATGGCAACCCAGTATTTTGAAAACATAAAAATCAGAAACTCGGATAGAGTAATAGATGCACCATTTCAAAATCGTTTCCAGAAATAGCAGGATTTTTTAAATAAAAATAGAGTGAACTTTAGAGAGTCAAAATAAGAATGGGAGCAGCAGAGTTCAAAATTAAAAGAGGCTAGTTAGTCTTAAACTGGTAACAACATGATTAGTCGATTCTTATTAGGCCTAAAGTTTGCCTAGGCGTCATATACATTGTATGATTATCTTAAAGAGTGGACATGCATATTTGATTCTGATTTTTTCTAAGGACAAGATATCTAATGCACATAAGAGTACCTAAAACGTGGTTTCTAATATGCCAATGCAGTAATGACAGTTTATTTGGCTTGTTATTAAATGATTAGAATTATGAAGTGAATGCAATAACATACTGAGAGTGAAATACCTAAAACAGGATTTCTAACATATGAAATACATGTCCTAAGCAGGTTATCTATAGCGCAAATAGGTAAATAAAAACCTATAAACATGTTTTCTACCCATCAAAATAAACATGCATACCCCTACCCCCATATTCACTATTCAACCCCCAATCATTCATTTACAAATTACTGCAAAATAATAGTATCTGAATTATAGTAATAAGGAACAAAAAAAAAGTTATTCTATAGGGAGCCTTTAATCAGGCCTAGTCTTCCAACCTCACTCCCTTTGAGTTTCACAGCCTTTGCCATGGTCTAAGTGTGGCAAAGCTCCCTAGGGCCCCATTGGGTCCCTGGCCAATACCAGCACCTAAACACTTAGTAGAATGCGGGACAGGTACAGTGTGGGATTACCAGCCTTGTGTGTCAATGTTCAGTGAGTACTCAGGGTACCCAAAGCAATGTCCACACGAAGGGGTAGAACCTATTCTCTAAGAGTAGTGTGAAGTACAAGAAGGAATACTTTAAAAGAGTTTTCAAAACAAGGGATTGTTTTTTTTAAAAAAATAGCAGAAGCACTAGTTACAGTAGTTAAACAGCATAGGATTGCATACAAGGATCATGGGAAAGGGAACAGATAGATCACATAATGCTAAAGGAGATACAGAGACTTATGAAATCTCACTGAAGCATGACTACACAGAATCAGTAGATTCAGGGGACCAAGAAATGGTCAAACTTAGACATAATACTTAGACAGTAACAGGGGGACAATTATAACAGTTAAGATAAACAACAGCTAGAAGCATGTAAATCAAGAAGGACAGATAAAGGTGCCAGGGATCAGTGGAATTAGGAAGTGGTAAAGTTTAGGCATGGTAATGTACAACAATAAGACACAGGCATAACAAGTAGAAGTTAGGGATAGACAACGGTCATATTATAGACTTAGTATGTAAGTCAAAAAGAGATAAGACATGGTAAAGTACTAAAACAGAAGAATCAATTGCATGTTGAGCAGTAGAAGCGTAAATAGAAGAAAATCAGGAAGATAATGAACTGAAACAAGAATAAACACATTGATTGGAGGCTTGAAGATTAATTAGGACATACCAGTAAGAGAGCAAGAGCAGGACGCAAAGACAAAGTGATAACACAATATTAGCCTTGTCTTACAGCCGACTAATAATAGGCAAGAGCAGAGAACATCAATAGAGCAAAAGGAGAAAGAGAGAAAGAGCACAAGAGAATGTAGAATTGAGAGTATTCACTGATGTCTCTTTTTGCTAATGAAAGAGTAGAGTATTTATAGTTCTAAAAATGAGAAGAAAAATAAGGTAAGAAGTAAAGTGTAGTACAATTATAGATGTAAATACAATTAGAATCCCAATCAATGTAAGTACTCCCCTTTAGTTGGGGAGTCCTAGTTCAAACAGCTACCATAGTGACAAATAAGGAAAGAGAACTAATTGAAAGACTAATTTCAATCATACAGAGAGTAGTAAATAATAAGGCATGTGATTAGGACCAGGTACAGAACATATGAATTAAGGAAAGTAAGAATCAATTGGCGACATGCTTGCATATAAAATAAGGCAGAGTATCATTCTGAAAATCAGTAAGAGATCCCCCGGTATTGCAGGGAATCAATTATCAGTTAAGGCAGATGTCAACTAATAAGGAAATACACAAAATCAGTAAAGAGTGTTAAGGCAAGTATCACAGTTAAAGGAAAATACACAAAATCAGTAAAGAGTTCTAAGGCAAGTATCATGGTTAAAGGAAAATACATAAAATCAGTAAAGAGTTCTAAGTCAAGTATCATAGTTAATACATAAAAAGGGTCAATACAAGTAACAAGTAACAAACCGTAGGAATCATCAAGCATTTAAATAGCAGTCATGCGATTAACAGGGAGAAGTACTCATAGAACAGCAGGATTTAAAGGTCAAAACAATGAATCAACGCAAGAGTTGCAGAGAACACATAGATGCATCGTCAAGTAGCAAAGAAACAACCCAGAATACCTAGGGTTTCATCAATACTCGTTAGAATAATATAAAATCAGCAGATAATAGCTTAAACACAATAGAGATGTTTTTTTAGAAAAAATTAGAGGAAACCTTTCTGAAAATAGGGTCGAGAAACCCTAGTTTCAAATAGGAGACAAAGATGCTTAAAACTTGATCATTTGTAAAGATCGAGTAAAGAAAGGTTTAAAACATGAAGGAGTGAGTCACAAATCATTAAAATACAAATGGGTTTTTAAGAGACTTGGGTCGAGGTTAGGGTTTCCTAAGAAAACAGAGGAAGTAGGGATGACCTGGCCATGAAATTCAGGAACCATGGTGATTAGAACACCATCGAGTCAAAACTCACTGGAAAAAGGCCGGAAACAAACCAGGCAAAGCTTCGGTGACTGACTTGTATGGCGGAGGCTTCTAGAGTCTCTAGGATAGAGGGAACCGGCGAGATAAGGTTTCACGACGGCTGGCGGTCGAAAGAGGTGAGGCTGGAGGTGGCCGGAGAGATGGTGAAGGCCATCGGAGAAGAAGAAGATTCTAGAGAGAAGGAGGAGAGGAATTAGAGAGAGAGACCGGACTGAGGGGTCAAAGGGGGGTAGTTAGGATTTAATTAAGAAAAATAGATCTGGGCCGTTGATCTTATTTGATCAACGGCTCAGATTACTTTGGAGCTGGGCCGGGGCTTTTTTTTAGAAATTGGGCTGGGGCAGATTTGGATTGGATTAATTTAAAATCTGATGGGGTGGGGTTAAATTTGGCTAAAATTGAAACAATAAAGGGCAATGTGTTAAATAGCCAATTTCTCTCTTTTATTTTATATAAAATAGTTAAAATTATTTTAAAAACAAATTAAAGGCACTGAACTAATCAATAACGTATAAATATTAATCTAAAAATACTAAAAATTATTTCATAATTGTAAAATGTTGTTATTCGTAAAATAGGCTATAATTGTAATTATGCAATTTAGCTTAAAAAAATACCAAACAAATGTGTAAAAATATGCAAAACTTACCTTAATTATATCTTGGTGTAAATATGAGAATGAAAAATAAATTATTCACCAAAAATGCTAGTCTGGGAATAATTATTGAATTTTGTACTATTAAAATAGATAATAAATTGATTGTAAAATCTTTAAAAATAAGGAAAAAATACCAAAATTCTTAGGCATGTATATATATGCATTTACATGCTATTTTGAGAATATTTTGAGTATATAAAAATACACAGGGAAAAATTGGGTATCAACAGCTGCCCCTCTTTACCCGAGAAGGATGAATGAGTTGTCGGGTAAAGATATGATGGCCAATTTTGACCGAAAGAAACAATTTGAAAGGTTTTGACCGAGCTCTGGCTCCTGAGCTGCCTACATATCCCTGATCTTACAGGAATCATGTCATATGTAGTTTGGGAATCCGTCGGCGCAACATGCGGATGGAGATTTCGAAAGACGGACGCAATATTCAGGTTGGGCAGGACGGTCAGGGATTGATAGGCTGCGGGAACCGGAGAGGGATCGATCCTGCTGCGATGGTCGTTGCTAGCTGGTATACCTGCAAATAAGCAATACAAACATATATTGTGCATAAATTTAAAGGTGATGCAGGTTCCCGTTAGACCATGAATGCTGTCTTTGGATGGGTAGGATGACGTCCTGGGCCATGAAGTGTATAATAGAGGATTCGCAGGCTATGAAATGATGTTCTCGGTTTATGATAATGATGCCTCCGAACTATGATGCCTTTGAATAATGATATGAAAAAGATAAAAGTAGGGTCCTCAGGCCAAGGCATGGCGTTCTCGAGCTATGAAAATGGTGCCTCCAAACAATGACACCTTTGGATAACTTGGCGATCTTTCAGCCTATGAAAATGCAGAATTTGGCGATCTTTCAGCCCATGCAAGACTTAAATAAAGTTGGCAATATTTCAACCGATGTAATGATTTAAATAAAGTTGGTGATATTTCAGCCAGTGTAAAGTGTAAACATAGATGGCGATTTTTCAGCCGATTGCAGGACTCAAATAAAAGGTGGCGGTATTTCAGCCATGCAAGAGATAAAATGGCGATATTTCAGCCATGCGGGATTTAAATAAAGTTGGCGATCTTTCAGCCATGCGAGTGGAGACAATGCTTAGTCGCGGAAGGTAGAAAGGTAGCCTTATGCAATGCGAGAAAAATACAGATGGAGACAATGCTTAGTCTAGGAAGGCAGAAAGGTAGCCTTATGCAATGCAAGAAAATGCAGATGGAGACAATGCTTAGTCTCGGAAGGCAGAAAGGTAGCCTTATGCAATGCAAGAAAATGCAGATGGAGACAATGCTTATTCTGGGAAGGCAGAAAGGTAGCCTTATGCAATGCAGAAAAATGCAAGTGGAGATAGAGCTTAGTCTCGGAAGGCAGAAAGGTAGTCTTATGCAATGCAAGAAAATACAGATGGAGACAATGCTTAGTCTCGGAAGGCAGAAAGGTAGCCTTATGCAATGCAAGAAAATGCAGATGGAGACAATGCTTAGTCTCGGAAGGCAGAAAGGTAGCCTTATGCAATGCAGAAAAATGCAAGTGGAGACAGAGCTTAGTCTTGGAAGGCAGAAAGGTAGCCTTATGCAATGCAAGAAAATACAGATGAAGACAATGCTTATTCTCGGAAGGCAGAAAGGTAGCCTTATGCAATGCAAGAAAATGCAGATCGAGACAATGCTTAGTCTCCGAAGGCAGAAAGGTAGCCTTATGCAATGCAGAGAAATACAAGTGGAGACAGAGCTTAGTCTCGAAAGGTAGAAAGGTAGCCTTATGCAATGTAGCAGATAAAGGTGAATAGTAATGAAAGCTCTTAGCTGATAGTTGATTGCGTCATTGTGGCTACTGCGAATATCATGTGCTGATAGCCCTTGTAAGTAAGTGATGATTCTGAGAGTTGTATTCCTAAAAAAGTATGAGTATGTAATCGTATCTGATGATTTTATGTCTTGGGGTGCCTGCATTCAAAGAGAAATCGTGAATTTTGTAAAGGGGGAAGGTTAGTTCGTCCTCCCGTGGACTTCGCTTGTCCTACTCGGCTCTTGCTTTCATTGGGGGTAGAGTCGCTAAACAAAGCAATTTTGATAGTAGCCATGCATGATTTAGTACAGAATATGATGTAACTACATAATTTAAAATGATTTTCTTTTAGATGAACCGACGACTGCGACGCGGTTAAAGATATTGCAACCTCTCTCTTCAAAATTTTAAAGGTCTTCCTTAAAATTCTGCCCTAGTTTACTGGTCTGGTGCTTCCGACGGCTGCATGCAATGACTGGCTGAAAATCAACTTTGGAATTTTGAGGGTCCTCCTCAAAATTCTGCCCCAGTTTCCAATATTGAGGGAAATGAAAATTTTATTGAATTGTGACCGAACCCATAAGGCTGCCTACGTATCCCCTCTTAAATGGGAATCAGGTCAGACGTAGTTCAAATTACATCATGTAAGGAATCATAAAGATTACATATAGTAACGCTTGACTACATCTGAATTGATTGGCTTTGGCCAGACTTCTCCATCTATTTCTGCGAGTATGAGGGCTCGTCCTGTTAGAACTCGGTGAACCATGTATGGTCCCTGCCAGTTGGGAGAGAATTTTCCTTTGGCTTCATCCTGGTGCGGAAAAATTTTCTTTAACACCAGCTGCCCTGGTGTGAATTGTCTCAGCTTGACTCTTTTGTTGAAGGCTCTAGACATTCTGTTCTGATACAATTGACCATGGAAAACTGCATTCATTCTTTTCCCATCTATTAGAGCTAGTTGTTCGTAGCGGTTTTTTACCCATTCTGCATCGTCAAGTTCTGCTTCTTGTATGATACTCAGGGAGGGAATTTCTACCTCGGCGGGAATGACCGCCTCGGTATCGTAGACCAGCATATATGGAGTTTCCCCGGTTGATGTGCGAATTGTTGTACGGTATCCCAATAAGGCAAATAATAACTTCTCATGCCACTGCTTATGCTTTTCTATCATCTTCCTTAGTATCTTCTTGATGTTCTTGTTGGCCGCTTCTACGACTCCATTCATCTGAGATCTGCAGGCTATAGAATTCTTATGTTTGATTTTGAATGTTTCACACATGGCCTTCATCAAGTCACTGTTAAGATTGGAACCATTATCAGTAATGATCGACTCTGGGATGCCGAATCGACAAACGATGCGATCGCGGACAAAATCTACCACAACCTTCCTGGTTACTGCCTTATATGACGCTGCTTCAACCCATTTGGTGAAATAATCAATGGCCACTAGAATGAACCTGTGCCCATTTGATACGGAAGGCTCGATGGGTCCGATAACATCTATTTGCCAAGCGGAGAATAGCAATGGCGAGCTTGTTTCAGTAAGCTCATTTGGAGGCATTTTTATCATGTCTACGTGTATCTGATAGCGATGGCATTTTCAGACGTATTGGATGTAGTCCGTTTCCATAGTCATCCAAAAATATCCTGCTCGGAGTATTTTCTTTGCTAAGACAAAACCATTCATATGTGGACCATAGGTCCCTACATGAACCTCTTCCAACAACCTGGATGCTTCCTTGGCTTCGACACACCTCAATAATCCCAAATCGGGAGTCCTCCTATACGGGATTCCTCCGCTGTGAAAGAAGTGATTGGATAACCTTCGCAGTGTGCGCTTCTGAGTAGCATTTGCAAGTTCTAGATATTCTCCTGTTTCCAAATATTCCTTGATATCGTGAAACCAGGGTTTTCCATATGCTTCTTCCTCGACATGAGCACAGTAAGCTGGCTGATCATGAATTTTTACGGGGATAGGATCAATGAAGTTCTTATCTTGGTGCTGAATCATAGATGATAGGGTAGCCAATGCGTCGGCAAACTCATTCTGGACCCTAAGAACATGCTGGAATTCTGTCTTTGTAAACCTGTTCCTCAACTCCAGTACATGATGTCGATAAGGGAGTATCTTGGAGTTCTTGGTTGCCCATTCTTTTCGGACCTGATGTATGATCAAATAAGAGTCCTGGATCACTAGCAACTCCTAAATGTTCATATCAATGGCCAGCTTGAGCCCTAAGATGCAGGCTTCATATTCGGCCATGTTGTAGGTACACAAGAATCTGCGCTTGGTGGATACCGGATGATGCTGGACGGTTTTCGATATTAGAACTGCTCCTATGCCTACTCCTTTAAAGTTTGCTGCTCCGTCAAAAAACATCCTCTAACCATCATAGGATTCTGCAATATCTCCTCATATGAAAGATACCTCTTCATCAGGAAAATACGTCTTTAGAGTCTCGTATTCTCTGTCCACGGGATTTTTGGCAAGATGATCTGCTAGTGCCTGTCCTTTGATTGCATTCTGAGTCACGTAAACAATGTCAAATTCACTCAACAAGATTTGCCACTTGGCTAGTTTGCCAGTGAGCATGGGCTTCTGAAAGATATATTTCAGCGGATCCATTCTTAATATAAGGTAAGTGGTATAGGCAAAGAAATAATGCCTCAACTTCTGAGCTACCCAAGTCAAAGCACAATAGGTGTATTCTAATAGAGAGTACCGGGCCTCGTATGGAGTGAACTTCTTGCTGAGTTAATAGATGGCTTGCTCCTTTCTCTCTGTTTCGTCGTGTTTCCCCAGAACATAACCGAATGCTCCATCCAATACTGCAAAGTAGAGCAATAGCGGTCTACCTGGTTCGGGCAAAACTAGAACTGGTGGCATTGATTGGTATTCCTTGATTCTGTCGAAGGCTTTTTGACAATCATCGGTCCATTTGGTAGCGGTATCTTTCTTCAACATCTTAAAGATGGGCTCACAAATGACAGTGGATTGAGCTATGAACCGGATGATGTAGTTGAGTTTCCCCAAGAAACTCATGACCTCTTTCTTATTCTTTAGCGGTGGCAATTATTGAATGGACTTAACCTTTAATGGATCCAGCTCTATTCCTTGGCGACTTACGATGAACCCAAGAAACTTTCCAGCAGGAACCCCGAATGCGCACTTGGCGGGATTCAGTTTCAGATTGTACCTCCTCAGTACAGTCTGTTGAAGAATTTCCTCAGATCTTCCATGTGGTTGGTGGATCTCTTGGATTTGATGATGACGTCGGCTACATACACCTCGATCTCTTTGTGTATCATGCCATGGAAAATAGTAGTCATGGCCCTCATGTAGGTGGCCCCAGCATTCTTTAACCCAAACTGCATCATCTTGTAACAATACATCCCCCATGGCATAATAAAAGTTGTTTTCTCAGCGTCTTCCTCATCCATCCATATTTGATGATACCCAGAAAAACAATCAACAAATGACTGCAGCTCGTGCTTGGCGCAGTTTTCAATCAGAATATATATGTTTGGCAAGGGGAAGTCGTCCTTCGGACTGGCCCGGTTGAGGTTCCGGTATTCGACGCAGAACCTAACCTTCCCATCCTTCTTTGGCACTGGAACAATGTTGGCTAACCATGTTGGATACTCTACTACCCTGAGGACCTTGGCTCTGACTTGCTTGGTGACTTCTTCCTTGATTTCAAACTCATGTCAGGCTTGAACTTCCTGAGCTTCTATTTTACCGGCGGACATGTTGGATCCGTTGGTAGTTTGTGAGCTACAATAGATATGCTGAGACCAGTCATATCATCATACGACCAGGCAAATATATCTTCATACTCTCTTAGAAATTTTGTGTACTCTTCCTTTTCTGACGGTGACAGTTGAACACTGATGCGCGTTTCTTTGACATTCTCTATGTCCCCCAAGTTAATAACCTCAGTTTCGTCCAGGTTAGACTTAGGTTATTCTCAAAGTTCTCACTTCTTTAACAACCTCTTCTGGTATATCATCCTCTTCTGAGTCTATATCCGTTTGTTGCATTGTCTCGTTGCAAGTCACAATCGTCGGTTCATCAAGATGAGTAATAGTAATGCTGTGTAAAAATAAAGTAAATGATAGAGAAAATAATAAGAGCGAGATTCATAAGAAACTGAAATGCTTTTGATAAATTTCATAATTGTTTTGAACATTGGAGCTCTTATTTTCGAAATTAAAAATGCGGAAAGGAAATCAACTAGCGAAAAAGTAAAAGGTAATGCATGGTGCTTTATTCAACCTAGCTCTCCGGGCCCTGGTGGTTCTGACGGACCAATTATTGACGCGTGCTCCTCGGCTCATGGCTTGTATAGAAGGGTCTTCCTCCCTCTCCTCCTCGAAAACGACACAACAGCCCATATTATCATCCTCCAGGAATAAGTTCCCCATTGCTGTTAGTGCTTCCTCTTCTTCTGTCCCATAAATGACTTCAGTTAGTTGGAAAGTCTGCTCTAGACGGGGTATCAGATGCTCCAATGGATAGTAAGGACCGCGCCAGAGTGGCGACCATTCTTTAAATTCCTTCCAGGTGTACTCGTATCCCAAACCAAAAGTGGTACCACGCTTCTTCAACTTGATAGGTTCGGTGATTCCCTGGAGGTTCCTGCTGAGTCCTTTGCCAGGTTCATATCCACTCCAATTCAGTGTGCTTTCAATCCTGTTATCCCACCATTTATCTTTGTCCACGGCGTTGACTCGCTCGATATGATGGTAGGTTTCCCCACCTATCTTTCTCCTTCCTCCGATCGCCGGAATGGTTTGGCAACTGTATATGGGATTGCTATCGTCACCGTGAATAATTACCTCTTGGAGATTCCACTCAAACTTCACCGCTTGGTATAGGGTTGATGATATGGCTCCGGCGGCGTGAATCCAGGGCCGTCCCAATAATAGATTGTAGGACGATGGGATGTCTATCACTTGAAAGTCGACATCGAACCAAGTTGGTTCCATCTGCAGACACAAACTGATTTCCACATTGGTAGACCTTTGGGAGTCGTCGAAAGCTTTGACATTGATGGCTCCATCTTTGATCTCATGCAGGCTTTTACCTAATGTTTGGAGAGTCACCAAGGGACAAATATTGAGGCTGGACCCTCCGTCAATCAAAATTTTGGTGATGAAATAATCCTCGTATTGCATAGTGATGTGCAGCACCTTGTTGTGGCTCAACCCTTCTGGTGGCAGCTCATTTTCGTGCTAAGTGATTTTGTGACTTTCCAATACTTTCCCCACCGTGTTGGCCATTTCTCCTCCAATTATATTGCTGGGTACATATGCCTCACTCAGTATCTTCATCAAGGCGTTCTTATGTGCATCGGAGCTTTGCAGTAGAGCTAGGATGGAGATTTGTGCCGGTAGATTATTCAGTTGATCAATGACTGAGTACTCTTTTGCCTGTACTTTCCTCCAGAGGTCATCATGCCCAGTTTTGGTAGGCCGTCCAGAGGCCTGCTTACTTGATTCAGCCAAATGTTCCAGAGTATAAACCCTGCCAGTTCGGGTCATACCCTGTGCTGTAATTGCTTCTCCAAATTTGGTTTTCCCTTTCCTTCTTGCCCTGGCTGTGTAATCCCAGGGGACGGTCTTTGTATGGAATGGTGCTATGGTTGACATTGCCACCGGGATGGGTACCCTCACTTTGGGAGGTAACACAGCAACTTCAAATGGTGCAGGTGCCTTTGGGAACCCAAACTCAACCTCAATTGGCCCTGGCGCCTTTGCGAAAGATGGTGCTTCAAGATTGAGTGGTATAGACATGTTCACCTCAGCGTCTTCAGAAGGCTGGAGTTGGACTACAATCGGATTAAGTGTGACTGTTGGTTTCTTTGGCTCGTCACCCTCAGTGATAAATCTGATTGATCCTTTAGGGTCCAAGTCGTCGTCTATCTCTATCATATGAACGCCTCCCCCTTTGTGGTCAGGCAGAGGATTATTGTGGATGTTCGGAGCAGGCTCATTTGACACAATGATCTTGTTGTCAATCAAGGCTTGAATCTTGTCCTTCAAGGAGCGACACTCATCAATGGTATGACCCTTCATGCCGGAAAGGTATGCACAGGTTTTGTTCGGGTTGACCCATTGGGAAGGGTTTTCTGGAGTTATGTCAGGGATAGGGGTGACGTAACCAGTGGCTTTAAGCCTTTCATACATCTGGTCGATTGATTCAGCAATGGCAGTGTACTGTTTGGGAGGTCTGCGATCGAAGTTTGGCCGGGGTCTAGGGAAATTTTGGCGAGGTGATTGATAGAGAGCTTGTGGGTATTGTAGTCTTGGTAGACGTGTGCTGGTTGGGAGTATTTGGGTGATGTAGGCTGGTATGCAGGAGGTGGAGATGATTGGTAAGTAGGTGGTGGAGCTTGGTAGGAAGGTAAGGGTGCTTGGTAATTTGGGATAGGCTGATATGTGAGTGGGGGTAATGGGTAGGTTTGGTATTTGATTGGGGATTTTGTCTTTTGTGCAACCATGAAGGCACTCACATCCCTTTTCTTGGATGTTCCATTAGACTGTAGAGCCTTGTTGGTAGCCTGCAATTCTTCGAAGTTAGTGACTATACCACTTTTGATACCTTCCTTAATCCTCTCCCCTAGTTTGATGATGTCGGAAAATTTCTGGCCTTCGATCAACATCAACCTCTCGTAGTACTGTGGGTCCTGAGCTCGGACAAAAAATCTGTTCATCTGTTCTTCTTCTAAGGCCGGCCTGACCTTAGCGGCTTCAGATCTCCAACGAGTAGCATACTCAAGGAATGTCTGCGTGGATTTCTTCTTTAAATTCAGGATGTAGAATACATCTGGCGCATTATATGTATTGAATCTGAACCTGTCCATGAAATCGGATGCCATACCTACCCAATTAGTCCACTTCTTGGGGTCTTGGGTAATGTACCAAGATATAGTGATTCATTTTAGTATTGAATCTGAACCTGTTCATGAAATCGGATGCCATATCTACCCAATTAGTCCACTTCTTGGGGTCTTGGGTAATGTACCAAGATAGAGCATCCCCTTTCGAACTTCTCATAAAGAGCTTCATGCGGATATTTTCATCTCTCCCGACTCCGACCAACTTATCGCAATATGTCCTCAAATGGACTCTGGGATCCCCTGTGCCATCGAACATTTCGAACTTGGGAGGTTTGTACCCCTCCGGAAGTTCAACATCTGGCTGGATATAAAGGTCCTCATAATTCATCCCCTCGATACCTTTGTTTCCTTCAACGCCCTAGACTCGGCAAGTAAGTTTCTTTATCTTTGCGGCCAGGTTCTTAATAAGAGAGTCTTTGTCATCAGACTCAAGTGTGCTTGAAATGGGTTGAGTGGGATGCGGCATAGTTTCCACATAAATGGGATTGTTGTGATGCGGGTAAGAATGGCCATTTGTAGAGTTTAGTGGTTCGGGGATGAGTAATGGGGTGTTACTTGGAGTGTGGCATGTGTTGCAGTGGTGATCGGGAGCGGGTTTATTTTATGGTTTCGGGATGTTTTGTGGAGGTGCGGGGTTTTGAGTGTTGGGAAAGTTGACATCTGGGGTAGTGAGTGAAAATGACAAGCTGGCCAAATTCCGGACTTGGTCTAGTTCTTCCTGAAATTTCAATAACTTTTTCTCAACCTGGGAGGCACTTTCCTTGGAAACCTAAGTACCCTAGGAAGTCTCTACCCTTTCAACCGAATTCTCCTTCCTGATGTTACCCAAGTCTTCTATTTTTCCTTTGTTCTTGTTTCTGATAGGACTTGGAGGAGGAGAAGGTGGAGGGCCCTTGGATCTCGTAGAGTATGATGATGCCAGAGTACAACGGACTAACCTTTGGGGAAGGGGAATAAAACAAAAAGTAAAAATAAAAAGGTACCAAGTTAGTAAAGATTGTGAGGAGAAAACGTTGCAGTATTTAAACACATAGTGCAAGAGTATGAATCTTGTCCTAATTTAGGAGCCTTGTTGTGCCCGAGGTGGCCCTAGCGACAAGTTGATTTGGAGAACTTATAATGCTAAATGCCTCATTTTATTGATAAAAATAAGACGAATCCCAAAATGACACTAAAAAAATAGCAGAAATAAAATGTCACTAATGGTCGTGGGCCTTATTACATTAAAGCAAAAGAAAGACTCCTAACTACTTGGTCCCAAAAGGACCTTCCCCGAACTCGACATCTTTAGCTCCATCGAACAGCTTCACCAGCTCACGCAATCCCAACAGCAAGTAAGCTCTAGCCAAGTGTCCCCTTTCGCTTCCCTCGTTATTCTGTCAGTTTTCGATCCTTTGGATGAACATCCTTTCCAATTCTACCAAACCTCGCTCCAAATACCCTAGTCACTTGTTGGCGCTGACAGCCATATCTTTCCATTCCTTGATCAACTTTTGATGGGCTTCTTGAATTTCCCGGTGCTCATTCTCGCATTCCCGAATCCTTTTACGCAATTGGTTGTACTTAACCCGCTCCTCAGCCTTTTCATCAACGACCCTGTGACCTCGAGCAAACCCTGGTTGTACCAAGCCCTCATGATCATTCTCCAGCCAACTTGAGTAGTATGGCGAACAACCAGCGTGATATCTATTCAGTTCAATAGAATCTCTCCCCAGTATGATTTTGCAGTGCCACATGTGCTGAGCTTGGCACATATAAGGGCTATCGTCATCCTGAAAGTTGGCCCTAAAATGACATATTTTTTCGACCCTTGGTATAACCTGCTTCCTTCCTGCCTGTCTCATGACTCGGAGAGGGACATAATTATAAATTCCTCTCAGGCTGATGAAAATAAGAAACGGTGCATCGCGAGATCGGACACTGAACTCTTCAGTAGGCAACCATTCGAACATCTACTGCACTTGGTCTTCTTTCAGATTTTCAAATAACTCTACCCATCCTTTAGCATCTTCCGGTTGAGCAAACATGTTAGGCATATAGTTCATTCGCTTTGGCTGATGGAAGGCCATATGATTATCCCAGTCCCTACGTAGGATCTCTTGCCGGTATTCACCCTTTTGGAGGTGCTCCATGAGCCAAAGTTGGAGTAGCAAGTTACAGCCCTCAAAGTGATTGGCCCCTTGATGACATTTTCCTAGGGCTCGGTATTTCTCCATGACAATCATTGGTACTATGCTAAAAGGCTGCCCACCAATCCCTTCCATTAGGGTCTTGGTAACCATGGCCAGTCTGGTATGGATCCTAGCCTCCTTCATGGGAAATACTATCATCCCAAGAAGCAAAATATAAAGACGAAGACTCTTCTGTGGATATGCCCCAATGAGTAAGGGAGAATTCGTCTTGGTATGTGCGGTAGGAATTGCTATAGCTGTACCTCTCGTTCAAATAGTCGAAAGTAATGTAAGAGTCATTCAAACAAGTCAAGTCTGGGTTTTTCTTCAGTCCCATCATCTTGAGGAAACCCCTACCCTTGCGATTTTCTGGCATAAGCAAACCCGGAGTCTCCCAAGGAATACCAGCTAACCCTCTTATTTCTTCAAGCAAAGGGGTAATTTCAAGGCCCCCGAAGCGAAACACTGATCTATCACTGTCCCAGAATAAGGTTGCAGCCTTTGTGACTTTGTTGTTGGGCTGGATCTCCAAAAGAGAAGGCAAATTCCACAAATATTTGTGGATGAGAGTCTAGTCACTGGAGTGAAGGTCTTCCCACCAGCTTAGCAATCTTGGGTAATTGTTGGTTACCATACCGAATCTGGGGACTTCGTGCCTCATTTTCTACAAAACAAAGTGTTAGACCCTTACCCCACCGGACTCGACTATTTAAACCAATAATTAGCATAAGCAGCATTTAGTTCTCCAAATAAATGCACAGAATATGGTGGCGTCCGTTTGGGTTCCAAGAAAACCCGGTGGACTTTGGACAAGGCTATCTTAAAGAGTTATTATGTGGACAGCATAACTGAATCGACTAGGTTTGACAGTGATGCATGCACAGTTAAACAGAATAAGGTTTCTATGAGGTATTAGACCGGTACCCTTAAGCGGACAACTCAAGAGGGAAGGGCACGAAACTGTCGACTGTACCGCTGATTGACTGGTTTTACCGCAAATATGCCTTTACCAAATTTAGTGGGTGATATATTGGAAGGGTGCAACCACTCATTATAAGCGTTGCTATGGTATTTTTTTGGCACGAGTGGAATATGATGTTGAATATACAGTTACAATAATCAAACAAGTTGTCACGTATTTTCACGTTCATAAAATAATAATTACAACAATTGCTCATGATTACAACAGTATTGAAGGAAAGTGGTAAAAGCATTAAAGAAAAGAAAACAAAAAACCATGTTAGTTTCGAAGTAGGAGAGATAAAGACATTAAATAAAAGCAATAAAGTCACAAATAACATGTAATGGTAAAAGCCTAAAAAAAAGTCCCCATCGGAGCTGCCATGCTGTCGATGCCCCCTTTGTGGTTAGGCAGAGGGTTGTTGCGGACGTTCGGAGCAGGCTCCTTTGCCACAATGATCTTGTTGTCAATCAAGACCTAAATATTGTCCTTCAGGGAGCGGCACTCATCAATGGTATGACCCTTCATGCCGGAATGGTAGGCATAGGTTTTGTTCAGGTTGACCCATTGGGAAGGATTTTCTAGAGTTCTGGTAGGGATAGGGGTGACGTAACCAGTAGCTTTAAGCCTTTCATACAGCTGGTCGATTGGTTCGGCAATGGCGGGGTACTGTTTGGGAGGCCTGCGGTCGAAGTTTGGCCGGGGTCTAGGGAAATTTTGGCGAGGTGATTGATAGTGAGCTTGTTGGGTATTGTAGGCTTGGTAGACGAGTGCTGGTTGGGAGTATTTGGGTGATGTAGGCTGGTATGCAGGAGGTGGAGATGATTAGTAATTAGGTGGTGGAGCTTGGTTGGAAGGTGAGGGTGCTTGGTAATCTGGGATAGGTTGATATGTGAGTAGGGGTAATGGGTAGGATTGGTATTTGACTGGGGATTTTTTCCTTTGTGCAACCATTACGGCACTCATATCCCTTTTCTTGGATGTGCCACCAGACTGTAGAGCCTTGTTGGTAGCCTGCAATCCTTCGAAGTTAGTGACCATACCATTTTTGATACCTTCCTCGATCTTCTCGCCTAGTTTGATGATGTCGGAAAATTTCTGGCCTTCGATCAACATCAACCTCTCGTAGTACTGTGGGTCCTGAGCTCGGACAAAAAATCTGTTCATCTGTTCTTCTTCTAAAGATGGCCTGACCTTAGCGGCTTTAGATCTCCAACGAGTAGCATACTCGTGGAATGTCTCCGTGGGTTTCTTCTTTAAATTCTAGATGTAGAATACATCTGGCGCATTCTTTGTATTGAAGCTGAACCTGTCCATGAAATCGGATGCCATACCTACCCAATTTTCCCATTTCTTGGTGTCTTGGCTAATGTACCAAGATGGAGCATCCCCTTTCAGACTTCTCATAAAGAGCTTCATGCGGATCTTTTCATCTCTCCCGACTCCGACCAACTTATCGCAATATGTCCTCAAATGGACTCTGGGATCCCCTGTGCCATCGAACATTTCGAACTTGTGAGGTTGTACTCCTCCGAAAGTTCAACATTTGGTTGGATGCAAAGGTCCTCATAATTCAGCCCCTCGATACCTTTGTTTCCTACAACACCCTGGACTCGGCAAGTAAGTTTCTTGAGCTCTGTGGCCAGGCTCTTGATAAGAGAGTCTTTGTTATCAAACTCAAGTGTGCCTGAAATGGGTTGAGTGGGATGCGACATAGTTTCCACATAAATGGGATTGTTGTGATGAGGGTAAGAATGGTCATTTGTAGAGTTTAGTGGTTCGGGGATGAGTAATGGGGTATTACTTGAAGTGTGGCATGTGTTGCAGTGGTGATGGGGAGCGGGTTGATTTTGTTGTTTCGGGATGTTTTGTAGAGGTGCGGGGTTTTGAGTGTTGGGAAAGCTGACATCTTGGGTAGTGAGGGAAAATGACAAGTTGGCCAAATTCCAGACTTGGTCTAGTTCTTCCTGAAACTAATAACTTTTGCTAAAGCTGGGAGGCACTTTCCTTGGAAACCTGAATACCCTGGGAAGTCTCTACCCTTTTAACCGAATTCTCCTTCCTGATGTTACCCAAGTCTTCCATTTTTCCTTTGTTCTTGTTTCTGATAGGACTTGGAGGAGGAGGAGGAGGTGGAGGGCCCTTGGATCTCCTAGAGTATGATAATGCCAGAGTGCAACGGACTAACCTTTGGGGAAGGGGAATAAAACAAAAAGGTAACAAGTTAGTAAAGATTATGAGGAGATAACATTGCGATATTTAAACACATAGTGCAAAAGTATGAATCGTGTCCTAATTTAGAAGCCTCGTTGTGCCCGAGGTAGGCCTAGCGACAAGTTGATTTGGAGAACATATAATGCTAAATGCCCATTTTATTGATAAAAATAAGACGAATCCCAAAATGACACTAAAAAAATAGCAAAAATAAAATGTCACTAATGGCCGTGGGCCTTGTTACATTAAAGAAAAGGAAAGACTCCTAACTAATTGGTCCCAGAAGGACCTTCCCCAGACTCGGCATCTTTAGCTCCATCGAAAAGCTTCACCAGCTCACGTAGTCCCAGCAACAAATAAGCTCTAGCCAAGTGTCCCTCTTCGCTTCCCTCGGCATTATGGCAGTTTTCAATCCTTTGTATGAACTTCCTTTCCAATTCTACCAAACCTCGCTCCAAATACCCTAGTCACTTGTTGGCACTGACAGCCATATTTTTCCATTCCTCGATCAACTTTTGATGGGCTTCTTGAATTTCCTAGTGCTCATTCTCGCATTCCCGAATCCTTTTACGCAATTGGTTGTACTTAACCCGCTCCTCAGCCTTTTCATCGACGACCCTGTGACCTCGAGCAAACCCTAGTTGTCTCAAGCCCTCATGATCATCCTCCAGCCAACCTGAGTAGTATGGCAAACAACCGGTGTGATATATATCCGGCTCAATAGAATCTCTCCCCAATATGATTTTGCAGTGCCACATGTGCTGAGCTTTGCACTTATGAGGGCTATCATCATCCTGAAAGTCGGCCCTAAAATGACCTATTTTGTCGACCCTTGGTATAACCTACTTCCTTCCTGCCTGTCTCATTACTCGGAGAGGGACATAACGATAAGTTCCTCTCAGGCCAATGAGAATGAGAAACGGTGCATCCCGAGATCGTACAATGAACTCTTCAATAGGGAACCATTCGAACATCCACTGCACTTGGTCTTCTTTCAGATTTTCAAACAACTCTACCCATCCTTTAGCGTCTTCCGGTTGAGCAAACATGTTAGGCATATAGTTCATTCGCCTTGGCTAATAGAAGGCGATATGATCATCCCAGTCCCTACATAGGATATCTTGCCGGTATTCACCCTTTTGGAGGTGCTCCATGAGCCAAAGTTGGAGTAGAAAGTTACAGCCCTCAAAGTGATTGGCCCCTTGCTGACATTTTCCTAGGGCTTGGTATATCTCCGTGACAATCATTGGTACTATACTGAAAGGTTGCCTGCCAATCCCTTCCATTAGGGTCTTGGTAACCATGGCCAGTCTGGTATGGATCCTAGCCTTCTTCATGGGAAATACTATCAACCCCAAGAAGAAGAATATGAAGATGAAGACTCTTCTGTGGATATGCCCCAATGAGGTAAGGGAAAATTCGTCTGGGTAGGTGCGGTAGGACTTGCTATGGCGGTACCCCTCGTACAGATAGTCGAAAGGAATGTACGAGTCCTTCAAACAAGCCAAGTCTGGGTTTTTCTTCAGTCCCATCATCTTGAGGAAACCCCTACCCTTGCGATTTTCTGGCATAATCAAGCCCGGAGTTTCCCAAGGAATACCAGCTAACCCTCCTATTTCTTCGATCAAAGGGGTCATTTCAAGGTCCCCGAAGCGAAACACTAATCTATCACTGTCCTAGAATAAGGTTGCAGCCTCTATGATTTTGTTGTCGGGCTGGATCTCCAAAAGAGAAGGCAAATTCCCCTAATATTTGCGGACGAGAGTCTGGTCACTTGGAGTAAAGGTCTTCCCACCAGCTTAGCAACCTTGGGTAAATGTTGGTTACCATGCCGAATCTGGGGACTTCGTGCCTCATTTTCTGCAAAACAAAGTGTTAGACCCTTACCCCGCCGAACTCGACTATTTAAACCAATAATTAGCATAAGCAGCATTTAGTTCTCCAAATAAATGCGCAGAATATGGTGGCATCCATTTGGGTTCCAAGGAAACCCAGTGGACTTTGGACAAGGCTATCTTAAAGAGTCAATATATGGATAGCATAACTGACTCGACTAGTTTTGACAGTGATGCATGCACATTTAAACAGAATAAGGTTTCTATGGGGTATTAGACCGGTACCCTTGAGCGGACAAATCAAGAGGGAAAGGCACGGAACCGTTGACTGCATGAGTGGAATATGATGTTGAATATCTTTATAAGGGTGATATATTGGAAGGGCGCAATCACTATTTATAAGCGTTGCTATGGTATTTGTTTGTCACGAGTGGAATATGATATTGAATATACAGTTTACAATAATCAAACAAGTTGTCACGTATTTGCACGTTCATAAAATAATAATTACAATAATTGCTCATGATTACAACAGTATTGAAGGAAAGCGGTAAAAGCATTAAAGAAAAGAAAACAAAAAACCAAGTCAGTTACGAAGTAAAAGAGAGATAAAGACATTAAATAAAAGCAATAAAGAAGCAATAAAGTCACAAATAACATGTAATGGTAAAAGCCTAAAAGAAAAGTCCCCAGCAGAGTCGTCATGCTGTCGATGCCCTCTTTTTCTTCCTTAAGAGGCGAAATCGGGTTTACGACATTTTTTTGGGAGGACAACTCTTTTCCCTTTTGGGAATTGGGTTTTTGGAATTGAAGAGTTGCCACCTAATGATTAAAGTGCATTAGGACATTAAAAAAGGTTTTTTAGTTGGAAACCCAAAGTTTGGGTAAGGGTTAGAAATTATCTCGAGGGGAAGGTGTTAGGCACCCCTCAAGATCCACTAGTGTGGTTCCCGGCCATGTTATATTGTGACTTTACATAATCAAGTAGACAATCAAAGATTCAAATATACAACATTGCAAATAAGCCAAAAATATCTTTGAAGGTAAGTAGAGAAGGCAGAGATTTATGAAAAAATTTGAATAGTTTTACAAGAAGAGATGAAAACAAACAAAGGGAGAGGGGTCCTAGGTTTATGATTAATATGGATCATTAATGCAATATCCAGTAATCGTGCCTCAAAAGGGGCTACATGATATAATAGGGCATCGGTCATCATCTCCATATGCTACCCTTCCCACCTCGTAGAGGTTATTAAACGCGTGAGTTGGTCACGAATACTTATTGCGTGCTATTACCCGTCTTGTCCTATAATTCCTAGTGGGTATTTAGGACCACTATTCCTACGTGGTAGGGACTAGGCTGAACCCTTAGGTTTAAAGGTTAAAATGCTAAGCGACATACATAACAAATAGGACTGCACATAAGGGAACATACAAGGACAAATAAATGCTCACAGATCCCTCCACAAGTGAACACATAATTAGCATGTCTCAAACACATTCAAGGTCTCAAAGATATGAGTTTTTTACAAAAAGGGAATAGGTAACAACAGTTGAGTTAGTGAAAAAAAACTGTTAAAGCATGGTTTTAAAACTAAAGTAGTGACAGTAGTTTAACGAGGTGCAGGACAAGTAAAATAGCATGATTCTGGGCAGAGAATGGCAACCCAGTATTTTGCAAAAATAAAAATCAGAAACTCGGAGAGAGTAATAGATGAACCATTTCAAAATCATTTCCAGAAAGAGCAGGATTTTTTAATAAAAATAGAGTGAACTTCAGAGAGTCAAAATAAGAATGGGAGTGGCAGAGTTCAAAATTAAAAGAGGCTAGTTAGTCTTAAACTGGTAACAACATGATTAATCGATTCTTATTAGGCCTAAAGTTTGCCTAGGCATCATATATATTGTCTGATTATCTTAAAGAGTGGACATGCATATTTGATTCTGATTTTTTCTAAGGTACGCATGATAAGGTACTTGCAGAAGCATTTTTAAACCACTTAGCCATATTTTAGCAAGGTTATTAGGCTAACATGCTAATTAACCACTGTAATTCGAACAGATAAGCAGTCCTAAGGACAAGATATCTAATATACATAGGATTACCTAAAACATGGTTTCTAATATGCCAATGCAGTAATGATAATTTATTTAGCTTGTTATTAATTGATTAGAATTATGAAGTGAGTGCAATAACATACTGAGAGTGAAAGACCTAAAACAGGATTTCAAACGTATGAAATGCATGTTGTAAGCAGGTTATCTATAGCACAAATAGGTAAATAAAAACCTATAACTTGTTTTCTACCCATTAAAATAAACATGCATACCCCTACCCCCATATTCACTATTCAGCCCCCAATCATTCATTTACAAATTACTACAAAATAATAGTATCTGAGATACAGTAATAAGGAACAAAAAAAAAGAAGTTATTCTATAGGGAGCCTTCAATCAGGCCCAGTCTTCCAACCTCACTCCCTTCGAGTTTCACAGCCTTTGCCATGGTCTAGGTGCAGCTAAGCTCCCTAGGGCCCCGTTGGGTCCCTGGCCAATACCAGCACCTAAACACTTAATAGAATGCGGGACAGGTGCAGTGTGGGATTACCAGCCTTGTGTGTCAAAGTTCAGTGAGTACTCAGGGGTACACAAAGCAATGCTCACATCAAAGGGGGTAGAACCTATTCTCTAAGAGTAGTGTGAAGTGCATTAAGGAGTAGCTTAAAAGTGTTTTCAAAATAAGGGATTTGTTTTTTAAAAAAATAGCAGAAGCACTAGTTACAGTAGTTCAACAACATAGGATTGCATACAAGGATCATAGGAAAGGGAACAGATAGATCACATAATGCTAAAGGAGATACAGAGACTTATGAAAGCTCACTGAAGCATGACTACACAGAAACAGAAGATTCAGGGGACCAAGAAATGGTCAAGCTTAGACATAATACTTAGACAGTAATAGGGGGACAATTACAACAGTTAATATAAATAACAGCTTGAAGCATGTAAATCAAGAAGGACATATAAAGGTGCCAGGGATCAGCGGAATTAGGAAGTGGTAAAGTTTAGGCATGGTAATGTACATCAATAAGATACAGGCATAGCAAGTAGAAGTTAAGGATAGACAACGGTCATATTATAGACTTAGCATGTAAGTCAAAAGAGATAAGACATGGTAAAGTACTAAAACAGAAGAATCAATCGCATGTTGAGCAGTAGAAGCGTAAATAGAAGAAAATCAGGTAGATAATGAACTGAAACAAGAATAAACACATTGATTGGAGGCTTGAAGATTAATTAGGACATACCAGTAAGAGAGCAAGAGCAGGATGCAAAGACAAAGTGATAACACAATATTAGCCTTGGCTTACAGCCGGCTAATAATAGGCAAGAGCAGAGAACAACAATAGAGCAAAAGGAGAAAGAGAGAAAGAGCACAAGAGAATTTAGAATTGAGAGTATTCACTGATGTCTCTTTTTAGTAATGAAAGAGTAGAGTATTTATAGTTCTGGAAACAAGTAGAAATATAAGTTAATAAGTAAAGTGTAGTATAATTATAGAAGTAAATACAATTAGAATCCCAATCAATGTAAGTACTTCCCTTTAGTTGGGGAGTCCAAGTTCAAATGGCTACCATAGTGACAAATAAGTAAAGAGAACTAATTGAAAGACTAATTTCAATCATACAGAGAGTAGTAAAGAATAAGCCATGTGATTAGGACCAGGTACAGAACATATGAATTAACGAAAGTAAGAATCAATTGACGACATGCTTGCATATAAAATAAGGCAGAGTATCATTCTGAAAATCAGTAAGAGATCCCCCGGTATCGCAGGGAATCAATTATCAGTTAAGGCAGATGTCAACAAATAAGGAAATACACAAAATCAGTAAAGAGTGTTAAGGCAAGTATCATAGTTAAATGAAAATACACAAATTCAGTAAATAGTTCTAAGGCAAGTATCACAGTTAAAGGAAAATACACAAAATTAGTAAAGAGTTCTAAGGCAAGTATCATGGTTAAAGGAAAATACATAAAATCAGTAAAGAGTTCTAAGTCAAGTATCATAGTTAATACATAAAAAGGGTCAATACAAGTAACAAGTAACAAACCGTAGGAATCATCAAGCATTTAAATAGCAGTCATGCGATTAACAGGGAGAAGTACTCATAGAACAGCAGGATTTAAAGGTCAAAACAATGAATCAACGCAAGAGTTGCAGAGAACACATAGATGCATAGTCAACTAGCAAAGAAACAACCCAGAATACCTAGCGTTTCATGCATACTCGTTAGAATAACATAAAATTAGGAGACAATAGCTTAAACACATTAGAGAAAATTTTTTATATAGAAACAATTAGAGGAAACCTTTCTAAAAACAGGGTCGAGAAACCCTAGTTACAAATAGGAGACAAAGATGCTTAAAACTTGATCATTTGTAAAGATCAAGTAAAGAAAGGTTTAAAACATGAAGGAGTGAGTCACAAATCGTTAAAATACAGATGGATTTTTAAGAGACTTGGGTCGAGGTTAGGGTTTCCTAAGAAAATAGAGGAAGTAGGGATGACCTGGCCGTGAAATTCAAGAACCATGGTGATTAGAACACCATCGAGTCAAAACTCGCCGGAGAAAGGCCGAAAACAAACCAGATGAAGCTTCAGTGACTGAATTGTATGGAGGAGGCTTCTGGAGTCTCAAGGATAGAGGTAATCGATGAGATAAGGTTTCACAACGGCTGGTGGTCGAAAGAGGTGAGGCTGGAGGTGGCCGGAGAGATGGTGAAGGCCATCGAAGAAGAAGCAGATTCTAGAGAGAAGGAGGAGAGGAAGAGACGAAGTAGAGAGAGACTGGTCTCGAAGACTGAGGGGTCAAGGGAGGGGGGTAGTTAGGATTTAATTAAGGAAAATAGATCTGGGTCGTTGATCTTATTTGATCAATGGTTCAAATTGATTTGGAGCTGGGCGGGATTTTCTTTTTAGAAATTAGGCTGGGCAGACTTGGATTGGGTATTGGGTTAATTTAAAATCTGATGGGGTGGGGTTAAATTGGGCTAAAATTGAAACAATAAAGGGCTATGTGTTAAATAGCCAATTTCCCTCTTTTATTTTATATAAAATAGTTAAAATTATTTTAAAAATAAATTAAAGGCACTGAACTAATAAATAACATATAAATATTAATCTAAAAATGCTAAAAATGATTTCATAATTGTAAAATGCTGTTAATCGTAAAATAGGCTATAATTGCAATTATGCAATTTAGCTTAAAAAAAATACCAAACAGATGTGTAAAAATATGAAAAAATTATCTTAATTATATCTTGGTGTAAATATAAGAATGAAAAATAAATTATTCACTGAAAAATAAATTATTCACCAAAAATACTAGTCTGGGAATAATTATTGAATTTTGTACTATTAAAATAGACAATAAATTGATTTTAAAATCTTTAAAAATAAGAAAAAAATACCAAAATTCTTGGGCATGCTTATATATGCATGTACATGCTATTTTGAGAATATTTTGAGTATATAAAAATACATAGGGAAAAATTGGGTATCAACACCCATTGGTCGTTCATTTTGGTGGAAGTACTGGTGGTTTCCCTTCCGACTTCGGGCATTATTTTCGCACTAAAGTCAGCGACAAAGTCGGTAAGTACTTGCAACCTTATTGTCGTTCGCGACTGATAGGTTATATCGTTCTCGCTCAGCTCTATGGCCCACTTATCCAATCTTCCCGACATTTCGGGTTTGTGCAGGATACTCCTTAGAGGAAAAGTCGTGACCACCGAGATGGGGTAGCACTAGAAATAAGGTCTAAGCTTTCGTGAAGCTACAACCAAGCCCAGAGCTAGCTTCTCGAGGTGGGGGTACCTCATTTCAGTGTCGACCAAAGTTTTGCTAATGTAGTAGATTGGAGACTACGTACATTTATTTTCTCGTACCAGGACTACACTTACTACGACGTCGGAAATGGCCAGGTAGACAAGGAGACGCTCTCAGGGTTTTGCCTTAGCGAGTAGCGGGGGAGAAGACAGGTAGGCCTTTAGTTCTTTTAAGTCGTCAACGCACTTGGAATTCTATTAGAGTCTGTTATCTTTTTTTAGCATGCCAAAAAGTTTGTGGAACCTATCGGAGGATGGTGACATGAATCTCAATTGGGAGGCTATACGGCTTGTCAGCTTCTGCACCTGTTTCTTGCTGGTTAATTTGTTAGGGATTCCTTCTATGGCCTTGATCTGGTCGAGGTTGACCTCGATGCTTCGTTACGATACCAAGAAGCTGAGAAACATTCCAAAGGTTACGCCGAAGGTGCATTTTTCGGGGTTCAATTTCATACCGTGCCTTCTGAGTATGTCGAAGGCTCCCTCAAGTGGTCGATGTGGTCTTCCTTCCTTTTTCACTTGACCAACATGTCTTCTATATATACTTCCATCATCTTGCCGAGTTGATTTTTGAACATTTTGGTCACTAGCCTCCGATATGTTGCCCCTACATTTTTAACCCGAACGGCATAACCCTGTAGAAGTAGGTCCCCTGGTGAGTGATGAAAGTGGTTTTTTCCTAGTCCTCTTTCTCTATGAGGATTTTTTGTAGCCCGAGTAGGAGTCCAAGAAGTTTAGCAGTTCGTGCCCTACTATAGTGTTGGTGAGTTGATCAATATGGGGCAGCGGGAATGAGTCTTTTGGGCAAGCTTTGTTCAGATATGTGAAGTCCATGGACATCCGCCACTTTCCGTTATTCTCTTTCACCATGACCACATTGGCGACCCACTGAGGGTACTTCGATTCGCTGATACAACCATTTTCTAACAATTGCTCAACCTCTTTGCGGACTGTGCCATTTATTGCGGAGTTAAACTTTCATCTAATTTGCCTCATTAGGGGGTAAAACGGGTCGACGTTCAACATGTGAGTTACTATCTCCTTCGGGATACCTAGCATGTCTGCATGGGAAAAAGCAAACAGGTCTACGTTACTTTTTAAGAATTGGTGAAATTTACCCGGATCTTGGAGTTTATGACCGATGAAAGCTTTCTTGCTGTGGTCGTTATCGTCTAGTTTGACGGGATCGAGTTCCTCTATTGTCTTCTATGATTTTGGGGTCTCTAACGACGTCTTTACCCTTATCGCCATCTGAACCTAACTTCGTTAATTGCTATGCCTCCTTGGCCTTTCCCTTTAGTTGTTGGGTGTATGTGCAGTCTTGGAAAATGCGGTAGCATTCTCAGGCCGTGCGTTGCTCTCCTAAGATGCTGAATACTCCCTAGGGGGTGGGAACTTTGATGACTTGATATAAATTGGAGGGGACGACTTTCATGGCGTCTATCCAAGGTCGGCATGTGATGACATTGTACGACGTATCCTGGTCCATGATGTAGAACGTGGTCTCCAAAGTGACACCGCCAGCCAGGATGGGCAGCATGATTTCTCCATATGTCCGCTTAACTGCATTGTTAAAACCTATTGGCATGATGCAACGCAGCACTATCGTGTCCTCGAGCTTCATTTGGGTGAGAACTCAGGGGTGGATGGTGCATACACTTCTCTTGTCATCGATCATAATACATTTTACATTAGTATCAAAGACGCATAAAGTAATGACAAGAGCGTCATAGTGAGGAAGGACCAAACCGTGGGTATCTAACTTATCAAAGATGATACTTTCTTCGAGTTCGTCATACCATTCATGGGTGATGGACCATTTCAGTTTCAGGGTGGAGGTGAACTTCACGCTGTTCATAGATGCGTCATCGCCTCCTTTGATGATCATTTGAATGGTCCGAGCTGGGGAAGGTAGTTTGGGTGGTCCCTGGTGTTGTTCTCTCCCTCGGGCGAAGTTGGCTCTCCCACATTCGCTCATCAGTTCTTTCAAATACCCTTGGTGAAGCATGTTCACGGCCTCCTATCTTAGGGCAACATATTCCTCAATTTTATGACCCCGCTCATGGTGGAATTTGCAGAGGGAATTTGACTTTCTGGTAGTCGGGTCGGATCTCATCTTCTGTGGCCACTTCACTTTTGGGCCGAGCTTCTCCAGCGCGTAGACTATTTCTGAGGGGGGAAACACAAAAATTGTGAGCAGATAATAAAGGGGGCATACTTCTCTCATTTTGGTGGATTCCCATTTGCGGCCTGGATGGACCTTCATCGTGGCGTGGAGGTGGCACGAGGGTGCCTCTGACGTAAGGCTGATGTCTCTCTCAATTAGGTCGATATCCTGCTAGATCTCTCTTGTTATCGTTTCTCTAGTCCTTCCTAGACTCCATTTAGACCGAGGTCAAACGTTGGGCAGGTTCGTTGAGATCGTCCTCGTCGGCTCTTACCTCGGCACAATAGGCATTTTGTATCTCATCCCAAGTGGTTGGAGGGTATTTCATGAGTCGGCTTAGCAACTTTTTGGTCGCCCTCGACCCACTTTTGCTTAGCCTATTCTGGAAAGTGGCTACCGCCATCCCCTCAGATATATTCAGAAGGGTCAGTCTTACACGGTTGAACATGGCAAGGAAGTCCCTGAGTCTTTCGCCAGGCTATTGCTTAATGGAAAATATATCGTTCACCCTCGCCTCTACTTTCTTCGCCCCGGCATGGGCGGTGGCGAACTTGTCTGCCATTTCCTCGAACGTTTTTATAGAACGCGCAGGTAACTGTGAGTACCAAGTCAGTGCTCCCCCGGTTAGGGTTTCTCCAAACTTCTTCAGAATATGGATAATACTTGTTCTTTGGCGAGGTCATTACCTTTTACTGCAGTGACATAGTAGGTCACATGATCCTCTGGGTTCTTCGTGCCATCCTATATTTTTAAGTACGACGGTATTTTGAAGGTCTTTGGTATGGCGTGTGGTGCAGCCTCGTCGCTATATGGTTGTTCAAAAAACCGACCGGCGTCCCTTTTTGGCAGAAGTTTTGGGGCACCCGGTGTTTTGTCTACCCTCTCTTGGTGCTCTTTAATTTGGCTACAGAGTACTTTGTTCTTGTTCTCCATCTCCTCCATTTTCCTCAAAATAGTTGTGAGGGTGTCATTGCCTGCATCACTTGCATTATGAGTAATACCTGTTGTGGGGAGGGGGTGCTGCTCGTCAGCTGTTGATGCGACACCGGCCCCTGTCTCTTCTTTACTCGACCTCTGAGCGGGCTTGGCGAGGAAGCCGGTTAGCGTGTTTGTCAACCATGCCTCAAGTAGCTTTTTCGTTGCTGGTAATGCCTCTTCTGTCATGGATATAGAGGCACCCTTATCGTGCGAGGTCGTGATGCTACCGAGAGGATGAGGTGAGCTGTTTCGCCTGGGAGAGGAAGGTGTTATGTCTTCACCCTCCGTTTCGATGACTTCGTTAATGTAGTGGAGGAGGTTGGTGCTGAGGTCGGCTATCGCCTTCCTCTTTACCTCTCCATTGCCTGCCATGTAAGATTTGTGCAAACAAGGAAATACAGGGGTTTTGCAAAGTTTTGTATTTTGTTTTTTTCTTAAATCTAGAAGAAACTAAAATTTTAACTAGAAAACCCCCACAGACGGCACCAAGTTATTTCACCAAAAAGTGTTAAGCCTTTTTGTTAAACTAATTAAACAATATGATAATGGGTAAATCCTAGTTAAACATTGTGAGCACGTGACTTTTGCCCTATATGAGAAATACTCCAAAAAATTCAAAATAAAATAATTTTTTCTTTGTGTGCAATTTTGAGATTTTTTGCGGCATTTGTTTTTAATAATCATTTGTATTTTGTCTGTGCATGTTTATTTGTTTAAACTAATATAAAATACAAAATATGTCACATTTGCATCTAAGATTCAATTCTACATTTAGGAGTAATTAAGTTGGTTTTACAAAAATGGAAAATCACAAAAATATGTATTTTTGCATTTTTAGCATTTAACGTCCAAATTATGTGATTTTATTTTAATTGATGTTTAATTTTGTGTGATAATTATTATTAGGAGTTGATTAATATTTTAAGTTAATTTTGGTTTTATTAATTTAATTTAGGATCTTTAAGTTTAATTTTGGAGCGAATAAACGAAAAGAGAACAAAAAATAGAAGGAAATTCGGATTGGGCCATCTTTTAAATTAAACAAACTAAGCCCAAAATACTCCTTACCCAACCCAAAACCCCCCTAGCCCAATCCATCCCACCATCTGACCAAACAACCCCCCCCTCCCCCCAATTTGTTATTTTTCATTACACACTAACACCCAAAACCCTAACCTAATCACCCCCCCCTCTCTTCTTCTCCAAACCAAACCCTAAAACCACCCAAGCTCCATAACCATAGCTGCCCTTCCAGCGACAACCAGCCGCCCCTCATGCCCCCATCTCCCCCACCAAACTACTCCTCTCGTCTTCACCATCCAGCCAACACCCTCACCAAACGAACTAGCCTCGACACCACTGCCAATGACCCCGTCGCCAGCTCCAGCAACGCCCACAGCCACCCCTCTAGTTCTGTCGAGCAGCTCGACGCTGATGCCAATGACCCCGTCAACCAGCCCACGACCTTCATCTTCCACCTTAAAGCTCCACGAACGACCCCTCCTAGTCCCTCATCTTCCATGAATACATACGCACACACAGGTATCACGCAAATACAGTAGAGAACGCGGACGAAATCTGGATAGAAATTAAAAATCGAGTTGAAGTCTTCGTTCGAGGTTCTCCGATTAAAATCGCATATGATTTAAGTCGAGTTGGTCGTTGATTTATCGAGGTTGTCCGCTCGAGGTCGTAGTCATTGAGTCAAGCTTAGCTAAGGTCTGTTCGAGGTTGTTGTTCAAAGATTCAAAGTTTCCTGGCAGATTCGATTTCTTTCCAGCGAGGTTCAAGTTGTCCGGTCAGAGGTTCATCCTTGTTTGAACTTTGAAAGAAGTAGTCAATAAATTGCGCAGGTTTATTTTATCTCACCTAAATATTTTCAGTTTCATATAGCAATTAAACGCATGGTTTTGTTACATGTTCGTTTCATATTGTACTGATTTGTGTCAAGTTTGAATGAAATATGTATTGGTGTTATTTGGTTCAAATGGTTTCATTTTGTGTATTGTTTGTTTTCTTTCTCTTTATTGTTCTTCATATGAATTCAGTTTGCATTTTGTCCAGTATGTTTACAATGTTCATTTGTTCTTGTTTAATTTTAATCTAGAAGT
>MU703034.1:209525-245341 GCA_026770625.1 Nicotiana glauca | reverse complement strand
CTCTCTCTCTCTCTCTCTCTCTCTCTCTCTCTCTCTCTCTCTCTCGGTGGGGAGTATAACAGTAGCATGGCGTGCCATATCGATGAACCGAATCTCACACTGCATGACTGTCATAGAGCCCTACTGGAGGCGCTCGAACTGCCTGCGAAGAGCATCCCGCTGAGTAACTGGAGAAACTTCTCCAAAAATAACTCCGCAAATTGGTCCCAAGTCAATGATGGCGACCCTGCTGGCCTGGATAAACAATAGTCCCTCCACCAAGTCTTGGCGGATCCTGCTAGTCGAAAGGTGGTGAAGTCGACCCCATTGGTCTCCACAATACCCATAGTCCGAAGGATCTCATGGCAGCTAAATAAGAAGTCTTGTGGATCCTCTGAAGAATTACCGCTGAAGGTGGTGGTGAAGAGCTTGGAGAACCTATCAAGCCTCCACAAAGCATCTGAGGACATAATCGCTCCATCATCGGCCTGGGTCACTATACCTGGCTGAGCTTCCACCGCTGGCTGAACCACTGGAACATGAGCCTGGGGAGCTACCTGCTCCGGAGTATGTGTAGCATGAGTCTGAACTCCTCCTCCAGCCTGAGAAGTGGCTGGTGCTACTAGAAGCAAACCCTCTCTAGTGACGCTATCCACAAAGTCTGCCAGTCTGACCAAAGCGTCCTAAAGATTTAGGGTAACCATGAACCTTCCTGGGACCTGAGCTGGGCCCACCGGAGCTGCTGGGGCTAGAACCTCCTCATCATAGTCAATATGAGGCTCCACCTCTGGGGCTGCTGCCCGGGTCTGAGCTCTGCCACTGCCTCGGCCTCTGGCACGGCTTCGGCTTCTACCTCTCGTAGGAACTGTTGTTGGGGGCTCGGGCTGCTGCGCGGTAGAAGAGGAAGCACGTGTTCTCTTCATCTGCGAAAGAACAGAGTAGAAAGACAATCAGTATTTGAGAAACAGAATCGCACGACAAGAAAGAACAAAAGTGAGATTTTCCTAACTCCGTATCCTCTGAGGGATAAATACAGACGTCTCCATATCGATCCCTCATACTCTACCAAGTTTGTCCGTGAGTAGCGAGACCTATGTAACCTAGAGCTCTGATACCAACTTGGCACGACTCGAATTTCCCACCCCCAGGAGTCGTGATGGCGCTAACTAATAGGAGCTAGGCAAGCCAATTATCAAATACCTCTTTAGCGAACATCGACAATATTAACAACAATAAAGCGGAAGTCTTAAATATAATTTACTGAAAGAAATGCGGAAGTTTAACAAATCCTCTACCCAAGACTGGTGTCACAATAATCACGGACGTCTAGAGAAAACTAAATACAAGGATCGAATGAAGCATAGTACGTTCTGCTACGGTACAATGATAACAAACTGGATGAAATAGAAAGGACTCCGGGCCTCCGGACGTCAGCAAGGCTACCTCGAATGTCCCTGGACTGGAAGCTCGCTCCCAAAATGCTACTGCTACTCAAATCCTGCTCCAACACCTGGATCTGTGCAAAAGAGATGCACAGAGTGTAGCATCAGCACAACCGACCCCATGTGCTGGTAAGTGCCTGGCCTAACCCCGGCGTAGTAGTGACGAGGCTTGGACCAGACCACCAGATAAACATGTACAGTTCAAATATATACATACAACGGAAAGAAAACACAGGGAGTAAACAGTCAACAATCAGAAAGGGGGTCATGTAGTGGAGAGGCAACATTTATAATTAGGAAATCACAATATAAGATAGAAACAACCAAAGAATTTATAGCGATTCAAGAACACGAATATTTCAAATAAAACACACTGGCATCATCCACCGTTGCGGCGTGCAACCCGGTCCTCAAATATCATTGTTGCGGCGTGCAACCCGATCCTCAGGTATCATTGTTGCGGCGTGCAACCCGATCCTCAAATATCATTATTGCGGCATGCAACCCAATCCTCAAATATCATTGTTGCGGCGGGCAACCCGATCCTCATATATCATTGTTGTGGCGTGCAACCCGATCGTCAAATATCATTGTTGAGGCATGCAACCCGATCCTTAGATATCATTGTTGCGGCGTGCAACCCGCTCCACCAATATCATACTTTCTTATCCAAACAACAGTTACAAATACGGGACAAGAAGTAAACAACCAAGGAAAGAGTATCCCGGCGAGGGAATACAACAAGGCAATTAAATCCCGACAACGGAACAATATCAATAAACTCAATGTTCCGGCAAGGGAAAATAACAACACAACTAAATCCCCTGTAAGGGAGTAATCATCAACTCTTTCTCTTTCTTACACTTCTCACTTATAAGTCACTTTAACATCTGAGCCATCGCTCCAAAGAGTCATTTCATATTATATGCCTTCTCAATTCGTAATGCAACTCGATCCATTACTCCACGGAGTTTAGTAATCATAATCCCTGTCTCATGCTCTTTACAGTATATAGAAATCATTAAATAAGCATGGAAGAATCACAACAATTCAGGATAATCTCAATATAAGGACACACGGTCATGCTAGATAATAGTGTATAGATACTCGTCACCATGCCTATACACCGTACTCCACAAATAGCAATTAGCAAATAAGACTCTACTCCTATTCCCTCAAGCCAAAGTTAGACCAAACACTTACCTCAAATGCTCCAAAAAAATCAACTCAAGCCTCTAGTGTAGCTTTACCCTTCGAATTCGGCTCTAACTCAATCAAGTCTATGAAATAATGACTTTATAATATCAATAATAGCTAAACAAATTAAAACCAATGCCTAAACATAGATTCCCAACCTTTCTTCCAAAAATTCCAAAATCGCCCCCGGGCCCGCTTGTTCAAAACACGAGGTTCGAACCAATTTCATGTCACTCATTCCCCCACGAGCCCGGATATACAACTTGTTTTCAAATTTGACCCGAAAACGAGGCCTAAATAAAAGAAAATCAAAAAGCCCTAAATTTCATGATTTAGACATAGAAACTCATTAATTAATGAAGGAAAATGAAGGAAATAAGTGGGAAATTACTTACCCAAGTGATCTTGAAGAGTGGGAGCTTCAATGGAGTCCTACAGCTTGGGAAAGAAGAGAGTTCGTGAGAAAAATGCCAAAGTCCCGAAACTATTCTGTTTTGAACATTTTAAAAAAAAATCACTGGGCCTATTTACTCTATGCAATCGCAGAAGGAGGCTTGCGATCGCATAGGGGAAGGGAATGTTGACCATTGCGATCGCAGAAGTGGTCATGCGAACGCATAGAAGAAATGGGAATCGAAATTTCTGGTGGGGCCTAATCCTATGCGATCGCATAGGAGGAATGCGATCGCATTGAAGAGACTGGGCCAAGCTATGTGATCGCAGATCAATCTATGCGATCGCATAGAACAAAGTTTGGGCAACTGAGACTTACACTATGCGATCACGGAGCTCCTATGCGATCGCATAGAACAGCATACCAGAATACCAGAACTGAAGTTTTTGCAATTTCTCTAAGGCCAAAAACACCCCAAACCACCTTCGAATCACTCCCGAGCCCTCGGGGCTCCTAACCAAACACACACACTAACTCAACAACCTCATAAGGACTTAAACGAGCGATCAAATTACCATAACATCAAAATCAATGAATCAACCTCCAAATCATCATTTTTCATTCTAACTTCATAAACTTCAAATTTTAGTTATATTGGTCCGAAACACGTCAAATGATGTCCGATTTCGACCAAATTTCACAGAAAGCGTTTAAACCATATATAAGACTTGTACCGAGCATCGGAACCAAAATACGAGTCCGATACCACAGTCTTTTAATCAATTTTCATTTACATTGTCCTTAATAATTTCAGAAAAATAATTTCACAGAAAAATTCTTTTCTCGGGCTCTAGACCTCGGATTTCGACTCCGGGCACATGCCCGAGTCCCATATTTTTCTACGGACCCTCCGGGACCGTCAAATTACGGGTCCGGGTCCGGGTCCGTTTACCAAAAATATTGACCGAAGTCAACTTTAATCATTTAAAGCCATATTTCGAAAAATTTTCACAGAATTTAACATATAATATTTTCAGCTACGTGCCCGGACTGCTCACGCAAATCGAGACAAGTAAAAATGAGGCTTTCAAGGCCTTAAAAGTGCGGAATGAAAGAAAAAATCGGTAATGACCCTTTGGGTCATCACATCTATAGAGCTCAGTAGATCTAGCAGACCAAGCAAACCACCTGTGTGGCTGCAGGATTATGTCACTAAACCAGTTAGCAACTCTTGTGCATATCTTATTTCTTCCTATGTCACTTACTCAAACCTGAAGCCACCTTATCAGCACATGTTGACTCTTCACTCAGCTATATCTGAACCTAAGACTTTCAGAGAGGCTGTTTCTGATCCAAAATGGGTGCAGGCAATAAAGCAAGAAGCTGCAGCACTTGAAGACAATAACTCTTGGACCATTGTAGACTTGCCACTTGGAAAGACTCCCATTGGTTGCAAGTGGATATTCAAAATTAAATATATAACTTTAGGAGAGGTTGAAAGATATAAAGCCAAGTTAGCAACCAAAGGATACAACCAGAAAGAGGGTCTAGGTTACACTAAGACCTTCTCCCATGTGGCTAAGATGGTGACTATTAGGTCCATCATTACCTTGGCTGCCTCTAAACATTGGTTGATCTACCAAATGGATGTCCACAATACATTCCTCAATGGTGATCTCCTTGAGGAGTGTACATGCATATTCCTGAAGGTTTTTGCAACAAGGGGAGACAAAAAAGGTTTGCAAATTGTGAAAATCACTATATGACCTCAAACATGCCCCAAGGCAGTGGAACATGAAACTAACTGAAGCCCTGGTAAAGATGGGATTCAAGCAGAGCCACTTTGACTACTCTCTATTCACTAAAATAATAAATGAAGACATTGTAGTTGTCCTAGTGTATGTAGATTATTTACTAATCATTGGCACCAATCCCTACCAACTAAATGTGACAAGAAATGATCTGCAGACCAGGTTCCAGATGAAGGATCTTGGTGAGTTAAAGTTCTTTCTGGGGATTGAATTTGCCATATCTGAGGAAGGCATAGTAATGAATTAGAGGAAGTATGCCATGGAACTAATATTTGAATTTGGCCTAGGTGGAGCGAAACCTGCTGGAACCCTCTTGAAGTGAATCAGAAACTAACGTCAGCAGAGCATAACGGCTAGATGAAAACTAATATTGATGATGAAGTGTTAAAGGAGCCTAGTAACTTTTAGAGGTTAGTAGGAAGACTACTATATCTCACCATGACCAGAATTGGCCTATCTTTTGCAGTGCAAGTTCTCAGTTAATTTATGCATTGTCCAAAGGTGTCACACATGGAAGCTACACTCAGAGTGGTGAGGTACATCAAAGCTGAACCTAGTCTTGACCTTCTAATGCCTGCTGACAACACAAATAAACTGACAGCCTATTGTGACACAGATTGAGGAGCGTGCCTACAAACAAGAAGATCAGTCACTGGCTACTTAAGATCAGTCACTGGCTACTTAGTCAGGTTTGGGAATGTCCTGATATCATGGAAGTCTAAGAAATAGGAGACTGTCTCCAGGAGTTCAGCAGAAGCTGAATTCAGAAGCATGACTACTTGTATAATTGAAGTGGCCTGGTTGATAGGGCTGTTTGAAGAACTTAGTGTGAAGTTAGAACTACCCGTTGATCTCTTATGTGACAGCAAGGCAGCTATTCAGATTGTTTCCAACCCAATCTTTCACGAAAGGACTGAACACATAAACATAGATTGTCACTTTATGAGGGAAAGAATTCCACAAGGAGTGATGAGAACTGAGCATGTACCTACCAAAGAACAGCTAGTTAATCTATTAACTAGAAGCTTGGGTAAGGTGCAACATGATTACCTACTGGAGAACCTTGGGCTAAAGAACTTGTTCAAGCCATCAACTTGAGGGGGAGTGTAGATGAGTGGTGAGCTAGTGCAAGTTGTGGCTGTAGAACACGTGTAATATTAAGCTGTATTATTCAAGGGTATCAGTGGATATTTAAAAACTGACTAAATCAATCAAATTATACCGTACCGAATCGATTTTTAGCTTTCTTTTAATAAAACCGTAGGCTTTTATATAAATCTATAACCGTACAAATAATTAGGGTAGATTTTTATTTTATGAAAATAAACTGAAAACATACCGAACTGTATCCAATAAATTTACATTTGAAAAATATATTTATATATTAAGTTCAAAAATAATAAAGCATTAAATTTTTCTGTGGACCTTGAAATTATGAACACGATTACAAATCAACATATAATTAAACTCAAAATCCTAATTCCCAACCTATTATGCTACTCGTGTTAAAAATAAATTATTTCCAGCATATTCACTTGCAAGACACAAGGTATTCTAGTGATTATGAATATCAAACTACAATATATTGAATATGTTTCATTTTGTATGATTTAGATTTTTTATTTTGAATATTTTATCTTCTACAGACTTTATTCTTGAGTCCCAACTTGATTAATATCTTTTCACTCGTGTAATTTTTTTTATTTTTTTTTATCTTTGCTTAGTTTCTTTTACAGTGTTGTAGAATGGTTAATGGATCTATACTCTGACCATCTTTCATGTTCTTAATTCATCACTCTTCAAATAGTAAAAATGTATAGAGAGTTCTGCCAAGTCCTATAAAAGTATGTATGTTATCGCATTCTACTTCTACTAGTGATTTTTACATGACATTTTAAAAAATACCGAAAATTATCCGATACCGAATACAAACTAACATGATTGGGACGGTTTTGAAAAGTCTAATTTTGGCACAATAGAATTACCGAAAAATTGATATGGTAGTATTTTAATAAAATAACCGAATTGACACTCCTTGTATTATTTGTATAGCCGGTTAGTTAGTTTGGCAGTTAATACTGTAGAAAGGTATTTAGCATTATAGAAGGTGTTAGTGTATAAATAAACTTTGTACAGATACATTTCATTTCCTCAGAAGAAGATAATGGAAATCTTTCATTTCTCTCAGAATTTCTTTCTCTAAACTCCTCTCGTCTTCTTCTTAATTCATCCTCACCGCGGAAGATTCCAGCTATGGATGTTATTAATTATGCTAATAAAAAAAATAGAAAATACGAAACGATTCAATTGAATCTAGCTAGTAACATGAGAGGACTATCAGCTAGGTCCCCGCTGAATAATATATATCGTTCAATTACTTAAATTACAGTCACAATCGAATTATAGTGCTGCCACCTAACATTATAGCAGTAGCTTCTACTAATTGTAGGCATAATTTAACTAGTACAAGATTTTGGTTTTCTTTCAAGCACGTAACACTAACAAATGCAGCAGCCGCAACTTAATTTCAACTGTACCATATATATATATATATATATATATATATATATATGAATGGTACAACACCAACTAACCATTTTGGCATTAATTACATAATTGGTTTCTTCACATCTTCTTGTCCGCTTTATTAACTGTCCTACCTAAATACAACAGCGGATAATTATTTTGAGTCAGATTACCTAGCAATTAACTCAAATAAAATTGTGTAAAGCTAACTAGGATCCTCCGGTATGATGTATAAGCAAAATAATGATTGTATATAATTTTGTATAACTTTATTCAATGTTTGATTTGGATTTTGAATTTGTATAACTAAATCTTGTATGATTTAATAAGCCAATTGATATAATATTTTATACCATCAACAGTATTGATTAACTAATCTATATTTTAACTTATACATGGATAAAGAACAAAAAGGATAAAATTATCCTTGTCTTTCTCTCAGAAGCTGATGTTTTATACTTCAATACCGCACAAGAGAGGGGGTGATTTGTGTGGTGACCAATTTTTCGCTTAAACTGATTATGGAAGGACCTGGTTCTTCTATGTGTTCCTTCTGCTACTGTTGCGGAATAATAAATATAGAAAGTAAAGAACACAAGTATTTTTACGTGAAAAATACCCGGTTCAAAAGGTGAAAAAACCACGACATACAACTCAATATAATTTTTTCCAACACTTCACTAAATCACTGAGCCAAAACAGCATTTACAAAACTCTCTGTAAACCTAAGGATTACCTTCAATCCTGTTTTAGCACACAACCTCAAATTGTTGCAACAACTTCAAGTTAACTCTAACTTGAATACTGAGTACCTAATACAATTGCCTCTAGATAAAGCTGAAAGGTAAAATATAAAACACCTACTATAATTGAACTAGAAATAAAGAAAGACACATAAAACTTTTTATGGAACTGGTTCTTCAATCTAGTTCATATAGCTTCAGGTTTGCACACTTGAATCACACACGAACTGCTTGCAAAAAGCCTTGTTATTTTGCTCTCAATTCACATTTAACTTCTGCATTTTTGTGCAACCCCTGTAATATGAGAACATCCTGCAATTTATAGAGTTAGTAGTTGAAGAAATAACTGGAGTTCTGATGCAACTCTTCCTTAGTGAAAGAGTTCTAGTTGTTCTCAACTTCTAACTCCTTCCCTATTTTGGATAATGTTCTTTTTGAGTAAGGAGTCCTTCTCCTTATCAATTATGCAACCTTTTCGATCAGGAGATATTAAATACACCAAGTTAATCCTATCTCCTTCACATGCATCCCACATGCTCGAATCTGCCCGTTTTTGTGCACCTGAGGGATGGAGCTTGTTCATGCTTGAGCTTCCTTTGTCAATCTTCAAAACTAACCTTCACTTGGGCCAACAAATTCCCCCGTTTTGATGATGACAAACTCTGTGCTTTTCATAAGCTTAGGCCCTGTTTCAGCTTAGCTCAACATCAATACAATGTTAGAATTATTTTTCCTTTTTATCACTTATCATCAAGGACCAAGTACATTAGGTTATAAACATCACTGTTCAAAGTGTAAACATCACTTGTTTAAAGCACAACCTTTTTCCCCCTTTTGGCATCATAGAAAAATTGCATAAAAAATATGATATAACCAGATTTTAAAGCTTACTCATGGCCACTGGGGCTACTTCAAATGTTATCATAAATTAATTATCATAGATCAAGCTAAGAATTTTAACCATCAAAGAAATATAAACAAACAGTTAGAGCAAAAACAGTGAATTTCATTGATGATTGATATGATTCCACCACAAAGCATAAGAAGAAATAAAAATATTAGAAACAAGAGCAAAAACAACAAAAAAATCCCGAACTGGGTCACTGGTTGATCTACACTAGGCTAGGAGGCTTAAGGCTGGGAAGAACTAGGTGTTTGGTTTTTGACTTGGAGGAGTTTCAGCATATCTTGAAGAATGACATCATTATTCTCTTTTTCTCTTGCCAGCTCAGTTCTGAGAGCATATTTCTCGGTCTCCACCTCAACCAACCTCTTCTTCAGCCTTTCAATCTCAGCATCCTTAGCCCCACTTTCTTGTACCAAGGCTCTGGCCTTGCTATTCACTAGTACCTATTGGTTGAACCAGGTTCTTTAGGAGTGGCATTGACTTCATAATCGCAAGCAAGAAGAGTATTAACCCCAAAATGATCCTTTCTTGTACTAACCACCCACTTCTTTATAGGTACCTTGAAATATGCAAGTACAACTGTGAGAATAAAGCCATAGGGAATGGTATGAGTCTTGAAGCCATTTATAACCCTATCAGTAGGTCCGCGAGGGTTTCCTCTTCAGATGGAACAGGTTCATCTATATTTTTTTCCAAATTGAACCAACCCCTTAGTAGCTTCGCCAAACCCACTTCCTCATGTTTTGCTCACACTCTCTTCTATTTCAGTAAATTCCTCTCCCCATAAAACCATTGTACCAATTTTTTTTGTTAGACCAACAGGAGTAGGTGAAGAATCAACCACTCTTTTACCTTTCCCCTCACATCACTCCTAGCACCCTTGCTCTCTTTTTCTTTTTCCTTTTTATTTTTACCACCAACTTCTCCAGATTCAATAGTCTCAACACTTTCTATAGATCCTACCAGTACAAATCTATTCTCTGAATTAGCAACAACTTCAAAAATTGTCTCAGGAGTAATTTTAGAATCAGAAGATACATGTTCAGTTTCGGAAGAACTGATTTCTTCCACCTTAGTAGCAGATTTAAATGAATCTTCAGATTTCTAGGATTCTTCTTCCCTAAATGCTTTCAATTTCTTGTTTATTTTCTTGATATGCTCTCCTTCAGCAACAATCTTATGAGCCATCATCATTGCTATACTTTTCTTAGAGATTAGTGTGGTTAAAGGAGTGGTAGAAGGTGTGGAAGTGGTTTCCTGTGGTGGTGATGAAGGATTTTCAGAGGTGTTCGACATATCTAGGCTAGGGTATGGAAGAGAAGAGAATTAGATTGTGTTTGGAAGATGAAAGAAGAATGAGAGTTTTTTTACGGCTTGAGAGAGATAAATTAAGGAATACATTAAAGCTGATCAATATACAGAGTAATAATTAATGGGATAACGATAGCTTTTCAGACTCTCAGAAGTCTAATCAAACTGAATTTCAGTTTTGAAGAGACGTTGGAGTGTATCCCTAGAATCTAGGTACTTCCATTCGGTTGGGACTCTTTTGAACGGAACTGGTTCACTTGTAACGGATAAGTCCAAAAGGAATTTGGAATTAGGTAGGACTCTGCTTATGAAATATAATTATTTCAAATTATGCAAAGTGTAGAAAACATACATATTTATCTTGATAAACCAGGTTCTTCATTGAAAATTCTCTTATGTAAGTCTAAATTTGCCAAAACATAGAAAATATCATTAGAGATTAATGAGTCATTTTAGCGCATGGCACAAGAGTATACTATACAAAGTATGAGACTGAGCAAGATTTAATCTAATTATACACAATTTACAGACTTTCTAACCAAATGTTTTCAAATTTTTTTTCCGTTTAACCTTGAACTGGTCCTTTTAGGTGATCTTAATCATCCCTAATTCCAACATGTTACTCTCAAAGTGATCTCTACTTAAGTCATTTGTGAAGATGTTAGCAATTTGCTTGTCAGTAGCACAAAACTCCATAGTGATCAACCCTTTCTCATAGTTGTCCCTCAAAAAAATGGTGCCTAACAACTATGTGCTTAGTTCTCTTATGATGAACCGGTTTCTTTGTCATACTAATAGAACTAGTGTTATCACAAAAAATAGGGATGCAACCAATATCAATTCCAAAGTTCAATAATTGTTGTTTGATCTACAATAATTGAGCACAACATGAAGCAGTAGCAACATACTCCGCTTCAGCAGTAGATAAGGCCACTGAATTTTGCTTTTTAGTAGCTCATGACACAAGACATTAACTAAGGAAGTATGCCATATGTGAGGTGCTCTTCTTATCCACAAGGAAACCTGCATAATCAGCGTCAGCATATCCCACTGAGTTAAAATTACTACCTTTTGGATACCAAAGGCAAAAGTCAGTGGTGCCTTTAAAGTATATCAATATTCTCTTGACAGCAGTCAAGTGGGACTTCTTTAGATTTTCCTGAAATCGAGCACAAAGACCTATACTGAAAACAATGTCATGTCTACTAGCAGTAAGATAAAAGAGAACCAATCATTCCCATATACGATTTCTGATCAACAAATGAACCATGTTCACCTATATCTAATTTTGTGGATGTTGCAATATGAGTGTCAATTTGTTTGGATGTTCCTTCCTAGTTTTGTTACCGAGGAATAGGTTCATGGACAGGTTCCCTCGAGGTTTGAGGATCAGTTCCTCTCTAGTCAGTTCCCCCTATCATGTTGCCTTGGGTGGAAGGACCTGTTCCATCACCTGTTCTTTCCTGTGATGCATCTTCAGGCTGGACAGTGGTTTCACCATTTGAATTTCTTATCAGCCTAATATCTTCAATATATTGTTCCTCGTTCCCCCTTAAACAAGCCTCACAAACTTTGTTTTCCTTGAACTTGATGTTAGGCAGCCCTATCACCAGATCCTTGGAGACTAATTTGTTGAGTTGACTCAGACTTGCATGTCCAAGTCCCTTGCGCCAAAGGAGGGGATCATTGTCCAACATACTTAAGAAAGTGAGTTCATTTTTCGAAAGTGTGGACAAATCTACAATGTATGTATTTTTTACTATTTTTCCCTACAAAGCAATCCTAGTGGTAAGATTAATCACAAAATATTTGGTAGAGGTGAATGCTACCAAGTTACCTCTATCACATAATATTAATACACTGATTAGACTGTACTTTAGACCATTGATCAAGTAGACATTCTCAATAGAGTGAGAATCAGTCTTACCTACATTTCCAACCCCAATGATCTCACGTTTCTTCCCATTTCCAAAGGAGACATTACCTCCTTTGAGGTCCTCAAGTGAAAGGAACTGGTTCTTAATTCCTTTCATATGCTTTGAACAACCACTATCCATGTACCATATTTGGCTGCTCCCCTTCACTTGGACCAGCAAAAGAAAATCAGGGGTTAGTCTTAGGAACCCAAACTAGTTTGGGTCCCTATCTATAGGAAAAAGGGTGAATCAAATTCTCTTTAGCCCAACCTGGCAGCCTATTTTTCCCTTGAGCAAATTCTTTATTCTTTTGACTAGCCTTTTCTTTTGCAATACATTCACTTTTATAGTGACCAGTTTTACCACAGTGTGTGCAAATTATGTTCTCAGGAAGTGTGAGGTACTTGCTTTTAGGATCCCATTTAGGTGCAGGGGTCCTATGGCCAAGTCCTCTCTTATTGCTATTATGGTGTTCATGTAGTCATAAAAGTGCATCGGAGGATCTATTCCATTTACAGGTTCTGTCTAGCTCGTGCTTAACCTTGTTTAGATCCTCTTTAAGGACTCTTATTTGCTCATCTCTTTTGTATAACTCATCTTTCATTTTTCCTACATTTTCTTCTAAAGTGAGTTGTATGTGATTAGCTTTATTTTTACCAGTTCCTAATTTCACTTTTAGATTTTTAGATCTAAGCTCTAGGACAATGGTGTCAAGTTCATAAACCTGATTATTTAACTCAGTATTTTTACTTTCACTTTCACTAGTCCCAAGTTCCAAATTTTTGCACTTAGCTTTCAAAATCACATTCTCCTTAGACAGTTGCTCCTTTTCATTGTTTAGATCCTCAGATTCATCAATGAAATCCAGCAGTAACTCAGATAGCCTTTCTTTAGACAGAAATTTAATCTTGTCTTTGAGATGAATTATACTTACCTCAGATTCCTCATCGGATTCTCCAATTGCCATAAGTGCTTGTTCATCTCCATCTTCACCCTCTGAGTGCTCATCTGAGCTTTCTCCCCAGGCAGCAACCATAGACTTTGTTGATCCTTTGTTCTTCTTTGGTTGAACCTGTTTCTTTTTCCTATTCCGTCATTCAGCTCTTTCCTTCTTCCATTCAATTTCCCATTGATGGTAGTTTTTGATGTGCTGATCAGTCTGCCCACACTTGTAAGACCCCTCATTGGTTTGTTTTTTAGGAACCCTTGGCTTGCTGGAGCTTTTACTTTTTGAAGGACCCTTTCCTCTCATTAGGTACTTCTTGAAGTCCTTTATGATCATGGTCATTTCATCCTCCTCTAGATCAGCACCTTCAGTGATTTTGAATGCCAGGCTCCTTTCCTTCTTAGGTGCATCCATCTTCATGGTTTGCCTTTTAAGTTCATAGGCGGTGAGATTTCCAATTAGCTCATCCAACTTAAGTATGGCAGTGTTCTTTGATTCATGAATAGCAGTGATTTTGTTTACCTAAGAGACTGGCAGAACCCTTGTCAAAATCTTCTCAACTTTGTCTTCTTCAATAATAACCCTTCCAAGAGACTTAAGTTCATTTGTCAGTGTGGTGAACCTTGTATACATCTCTTGGATGGTTTCTCCTTTCTTCATGGTCAAATTCTCATATTGAGAATACAACTGTGTTCCTCTGGACCTCTTCACTTGAGGTGTTCCTTCATGAGCCACTTGCAAAGTGTCCCAGATTTCCTTATCAGTGGTATATCTTTGAATTCTACTGTACTCGTCTGGACCAAGACCACACACAAGCCATTTTTTGGCCTTAGAACTCTATTCCCATTTCCTCAAGTCCACAACATTGCAGTTAGCTCTTATTTTTGGCACGTCTACTCCTTCAGCATTCTTCTTCATGGTAGCCAGGGGACCATCTGTGACAATGTCCCATAGCTCATAGTCTTCTCCGATGATATGATCGCTTATCTTGTTGTCACGACTTGAATTTCCCATCCTTGGGAGTCGTGATGGCGCCTACTAATGTGAGCTAGGCAAGCCAAACCTTTAGTTCAATTACTTCATTAACCAATTATTTTTTTTACCAATTATAAGGCGATAACATGATAACATCGAAAATTTAAATTCAAGCGGAAGACAATGATAAAATATATAAAAAGTATATCTATTACCAATACTTAATCCTTAACCACCCAAAATCTGGTGTCATAGTATCATAAACGGTCTAAGATTTACTACATACAAAGTCTGAAGAAATAATAATACACTGTTCCAGAATATAAGGGAAATGAAATAGGAATAGTAGGTAGAAGAAGACGACAAGGCCTGTGGAGGCCTGCAGGACTACTTCGGGTCGCTTGATGAGCAAGAATCAGCAATCCCACCACGGTCCGAAGTCTACAACATTGGGGTCTGCACAAAAGAGTGTAAAGTGTAGTGTCAGCACAACCAACCCCATGTGCTGGTAAGTTCTTAGCCTAACCTCGACGAAGTAGTGACTAGGCTAGGACCAGACTACTAATTAAACTTGTGCAATTTAACTATATACAGCAGAAAAGAAGCACAGAAAGAACCAGTCATATAAAGTATGGGAGGGGGAAAACATGTTGCAAGGAAACACCGAATAGTAATAGAAGAGCAACAAATAAATATGAGTATCACCACAGTTTATTTGAGAATAGGAAGGGGACATCATGCTACGGGGTACAACAAGTATCAACAGGAAGCCAACAATTTAGTGTAGAGAAACCGTAACACAATTATCAATAAAATTTAGGAAATCAAAGACAAGTGTACGGCATCACCCTTCGTGCTTTTACTCTCTCTCACCAAAACAATACACGACATCACCCTTCGTACTTTACCTCTTCCTCACCCAAACAACAATCACAAGGCAAATAGGGTAAGGGAATCTACAACCTCAAAATAAAGTCAAGTAACACAAGAAAATTAGTAAATAAACATAAAGGACAACGTAACTCAATTATCAGCAAGGGTCAGGAAATCAAGGACAGGTGCACGGCATCACCCTTTGTGCTTTTACTCTCGTCCTCACCACAAGAATCAATATATTAGGCACAGAATGGTACATCGTGCAGCACGGTATTACCTTTTGTGCGTTACACTCTTTCCTCACAAAACAAATAATGCACGACCTCACCCTTCGTGCTTTACGCTCTTCCTCACCCAAACAACAATCACAAACGATAGGGCAAGGAAATAAAGGAAATTTGCAATAAGAATCCCGGCAAGGGAGCAACAAGTCAATAACTAAATCCCGATAAGGGAACAACATCAATAACATCCACATCCCGGCAAGAGAGATAACAAATAAACCAACAATAGCCCGGCAAGGGTGACAACATAATGATATCTTCTCTTTCTCACTTTTACTTCACAATTCGCTTCACAACTCGAGCCAATGCTCTAGAGGTTCAATTATCACTTATGCCTTCACAGCTCATTTCACAACTCGAGCCAATGCTCTAAAAGTTCAATTGTCACTTATACTTCCACAATTCATTATACAACTTGAGCCAATGATCCTCAATGTTCATAGGTCACAATTCTTTCCACAAACTTTATACAACAATTAGAAACCATCACTAAGGCATGAAAGATATAACCAAGTCATGATAATTACAATATAAAGATTCACGGGCATGCTAGACACCAACGTATAGATACTCGTCACCATGCCTATACATCGTACTCAAAAATTACCACATATCAAATAAGACTCAATTCCTAATCCCTCAAGCTAAGGTTAGACAAAAGACTTACCTCGATGCCTTGAACATAATTCACGATTAAATTATAGCTTTACCCCTTGATTCCACCACCAATTCGCTCGTATCTAATCACAAAATACTTAATTACATCAATAAATGCCAAATGAATCAACTTCAATTCATGAAAATGATTTTTCCAAAGTTTTACCCAAAAAATCAAAAATCACCCCCTGGCTGACGTGGTCAAAACCCGAGGTTCGAACCAAAAACCAGTTACCCTTTCCCCCCACGAACCCAAATATATAATTTGTTTTAAAATTTGAGGTCCAAATCTCCAATTTTTGTAAAACCTAGGTTCTACCCAAAACACCCAATTTTTCCCATGAAAATCTTTGATTTTTGGTTGAAATCATGTTAAAAGATGTTAATGATTGAAGGAAATGAGTAAAAACTAACTTACAATCAATTTAGAAGAAGACTTGTCCTTGGAAAATCGCCAAAAGGAGTTTGTGTTTTGAAAATATGTTAAAATGGTTCAAAATCGGCTAAGTATAAAAAAATGCAGGTCTCAGTTATGGAAAATGCAAACAGGGATTCGCAATTGCGAACCTCGACCTGTGGATATGGGAAATACGAGACTGGGTTCGCAATGTGAACCCTTCAGAAATACTAGACATTCGCATTTGCAAATAAAGGTCGCATTTGCAACATTAGGGGCATCACATTTGCGATGATAATCTTCGCATTTGTGAGAAGGGTGCCTGGGCTTACTTCGCAATTTCGAAAGGCCGCTTTCATTTGCGATATTGCATTTGCGAGTCAGGCCTCGCAAATGCGAAGCCTGTAGGCCTGCTATGCTCAGCTGCAATTTTTGCAATTTTTCTTAAGTTCAACACTCCCCAAAAACACATTCGAAACACATCCAAGCCCTCAGGGCTCTTAATCCAACATACGTACTAACTCAACAACATCATACGAACTTGTCCGTGCGATCAAATCACTAAAATAACCTCAATAACAATGAATTAAATCTCAAAATCCATAAATTCTTTCAAGTTTAGGTTCAAATCACGTCAAATGATATCCGATTTTCATCAAATTTTACAGAAACATCGTAAATCATATATAAGACCTGTACTGGACGCCGAAACCAGAATACGGGCCCGATACTAACATGTTCTAATAAATTTTGTTTCAAATTTCCTTAAACAATTTCAGAAAACAATTTCATTTAAAAATTCATTTCTCGGGCTTGGGACCTCATAATTCGATTCCGAGCATACGTCCAAGTCCCATATATTCCCGCGGATCCTCTGGGACCGTCAAATCACGGGTTTGGATCCATTTTCCCAAAACATTGACTAAGGTCAATTTAATTTATTTTATAGTCAAAACTTATTATTTTTCACAGTTTCTCATTTAAACTTTTCCGCTACGTGCCCGGACTGCGCATGCAAATCGAGGTAACTCTAAATAAGGTTTTCAAGGCCTCAGAGTCATAGAATTTAATTTAAAGGTCATCACATTCTCCATCTATAAAACAACCGTTCTCCTTCGAATGGACAAAATAAGGAAGTACCTGAGTTGGGGAAAAGATGGGGATAACAGCTTCGCATATAAGACTCGGACTCCCAGGTCAATGCCTCAAGAGGCTGACCTCTCCACTGAACATGAATAGAAGGAAAACTCTTCGATCTCAACTGACGAATCTGCCAATCTAGAATAGCTATTGACTCCTCTCATAAGACAAGTCCTTGTCCAACTTGACAGTGCTGAAATCTAACATGTGGGATGGATCGCCATGATATCTCCGAAGCATGGACACATGAAACACTGGATGCACAGCTGATAAGCTCGGTGGAAATGCAAGTCTATAAGCCACCTCTCCCACTCTATCAAGAATCTCAAACGGACCAATAAATCTACGGCTAAGCTTGCCCTTCTTCCCAAATCTCATCACACCCTTCATAGACGACACTCGGAGCAATACCCGCTCACCGACCATAAAAGCCACATATTGAACCTTGCGGTCCACATAACTCTTTTGCTTGGACTGAGCTGAACGAAGCATATCCTGAATGATCCTGACCTTGTCAAAGGCCTCCTGAACCAGATCCTTACCCAACAACCGAGCCTCTACCAGCTCAAACCATCCAACTGGAGACCGATACTGCCTACCATATAAATCCTCATAAGGATCCATCTGGATGCTCGTCTGGTAGCTGTTGTTGTAGGCAAACTCCGCTAAAGGTAAGAACTAATCCCACGACTCTCCAAAGTCAATGACACAAGCTCGGAGCATATGCTCTAAAATTTGAATAGTCCGCTCTGACTGCCCATCTGTCTGGGGATGAAATGTTGTACTCAACTCAACCCATGTGCCCAACTCTCGCTGAACTGCTCTTCAAAAACACGAGGTAAACTGTGTACCCTGGTCCAAAATGATAGATACGGGCACACCATGAAGGCGAACAATCTCCCGAATATTGATCTCAGCTAACTTCTCAGAAGAATAGAAGACTGCCATAGGAATGAAATGTGCTGACTTGGTCAGCCTATCAACAATGACCCATACTGCGTCGAACTTCTCCCGATTCAGCGGAAGTCCAGTAACAAAGTCGATAGTGATCCGCTCCCACTTACATTCGGGAAGCTCAATCCTCTAAAATAAACCACCAAACCTCTGATGCTCATACTTAACCTGCTGACAATTCAAATAACGAGCCACATATGTTATGATATCCTTCTTCATTCTATGCCACCAATAATGCTGCCATAAATCCTGATACATCTTCGCGACGCCCGGATGAATAGAGTACCAGGAGCTATAGGTCTCCTCCAAAATTAACTCTTGGAGCCCATCCACAATAGGCATATATACTCGACCCTGCAATCTCAAAACTCCATCATCATCTAAGGTAACCTGCCTGGCATCTCCGCGCTGCACCGTGTCTCTACGGACACACAAATGGGGATCATCATACTGTCGATCATGGATACGCTCCAATAATAAAGATCGAGCGACCGTGCAAGCTAACACATGTTTGGGCTCAGAAACATCCAGTCTCATGAACTGATTGACTAAAGACTAAACATCCAAAGCAAGCGGCCTCTCATCGACCGAAATGTAATCAAGACTGCCCATACTGGCTGACTTTCTACTCAAAGCACCGGCCATCATATTGGCCTTTTCTGGATGATATAAAATGGTGATATCATAATCCTTCAACAACTCCAACCACCTCATCTGCCTCAAATTTCAACTCATTTTGCTTGAACAAATATTGAAGACTCTTGTGATCCGTGAACACCTCACATGCCACGTCATACGGATAATGCCTCCAAATCTTCAATGCGTGAACTATGGCTGCCAGCTCCAAATCATGAACCAGATAGTTCTTCTCATGAATATTCAACTGCCTCGAAGCATAGGCAATGACTTTGCCATCCTGCATCAACACTGCTCCATGCCCAACATGGGAAGCATCACAATAAACTATATAAGGCCCTGAAACTATGGGCAAAACCAACACTGATGCTGTAGTTAGATCTGTCTTGAGCTTCTGAAAGCTTGCCTCACACTCACCCGACCATCTGAACTGGGCACCCTTCTAGGTCAATCTGGTCATCGGGGCTGCAATAGATGAAAACCCCTCCACGAACCGATGATAGCAGCCTGCCAATCCCAAGAAACTCCGAATCTCTATAGCTAATGCTGGTCTAGGCAAGTTCTTGACTGCCTCAATCTTCTTTGAGTCCACCTGAATACCCTATGCTGATACAACATGACCCAGAAATGCAACTGAACTCAACCATAATTCACACTTCGAGAACTTAGCATATAACTGATTATCCCCCAGAGTGTGAAGAACCACTCTAAGATATTGCTCGTGCTCCTCCTGGTTGCGGGAATAGATCATCAATGAAGACTATCACGAACGAGTCCAAATAAGGCTTGAACACTCGATTCATCAAGTCCATAAAAGCTGCTGGGGCATTTGTCAACCCGAATGACATAACCAAAAACTCATAATGCCCGTACCGAGTGCGAAAAGCTATCTTAGGGACATCGGATACCCTAATCCTCTACTGATGGTAGTTAGATCGCAAGTCAATCTTTGAAAATACCTTGGCACCCTAAAGCTGATAAAACAAATCATCAATCATTGGCAGCGAATACTTATTCTTGATTATAACCTTATTCAATTACTAATAATCAATACACATTCTCATTGACCCATCTTTCTTCTTAACAAATAACACCGACGCACCCTAAGGCAAAATACTGAGTCTAATAAAACCCTTCTCAAACAAATCTTGCAACTGCTCCTTTAACTATTTCAACTTAGGGGTGCCATACGATACGGCGAGATAGAAATGGGTTAAGTGTCCGGTACCAGATCAATGTAAAAGTCAATATCCCTATCGGGTAGCATACCCAGTAGGTTTGAAGGAAATAACTCAGGGAACTCATGAACAACGGGCACAGAATCAATAGAGGGATCCTCAGCATTAGAATTACGAACATACGCCAAATAGGCCAAACACCCCTTCTCGACCATACGTCGAGCCTTCACATAAGAAATAACACTATGGGTAGAATGACAAAGAGTCCATCTCCACTCTAAACAAGGCATACCCAGTAAGCTAAGGTCACAGTCTTGGCATTACACTCCAAGATAGCGTTGTAAGGTGATAACCAGTTCATCCCCAATAAGACATCAAAATCAACCATGTCTAGAAGAAGCAAATCTACATGAGTCTCAAGACCTCTTTGGACCAAGTTCAGGTGAAGTTTTGAATAATGACAAATGAACTCAGTCATGGACCAGGTCTATCATATGAGGCACAATATTTATCAACCTAGACATGTGAGATACACGTAAAAGAGATAACTTTCAGTGATCAAATAGCAATATCTCCTGAACTAATCGAAAAGGTTGTGTATTGGATGAGGAGAGAAAGTCTTCTCATGGAAGAGGTCATAATTTGGATAAAGGATAGGGTTGGAGTTTGTAGTGTTCAAGGACTCAATTTCGATGGAAGATCAACAATTGAATCTCAATCAAACTCTAATTACTAACTCATTAAATAACAGTGATTGTGCTCTTTTACAGGTAAGCACAAATGCAGAAGTTAAACTAAATTGAGAGCAAAAGAGCAAGGCAATTTTGCAAGTAATTTATGTGAGATTCAAATGTGTATTACTGAAGCTACTTGGACAAGATAGAAAAACCAATTCCATTGTGTTTTTCTTTTATTCTAGTTCAATTGTAGTAGGTGTTTTAAAGTTGTACCTTTCCAGCTTTCATAGAAGCAATTGTATTAGGTACTTTGAGTATTCAAGTTAGAGTTAACTTGAAGGTGTCACAACAGCTGAGGCTATGTGCCATACTGGGATTAGAGTTTAATCCTTAGGTTTACAAGAGTTTTGTAAATGCTGTTTTGGCTCAGTGATTTTAGTGGAAGTTTGGGAAATCCTACTGAGTAGTAGGTCGTGGTTTTTTCACCTTTTGAGCCAGGTATTTTTCACGTAAAAATATCTGTGTTCTTTATCTTATGTACTCTTAATTTTACAAATAGTAGTAATAAGTACACCTAGAAGGACCAAGTTCTTCTCGAGCGAAAATTGGGTACTACACAAATCACCCTCCCTCTTGTGTGGTATTTATGTTTAGAACATCAATTGGTATCAGAGCAGGTTATCCTTGAAGAGGCTAACACCTTAGGAGAAGATCAACATGAGTGCACCACCTGGGAACTGGGAAGGGCAATCCACTGCCAGGCCTCCACTCTTCAATGGACAGTACTATTCTTGGTGGAAGAACAGGATGAGAGATCACATCATAGGATACGACTACGAACTCTAGGACATAGTCACTGATAGTCCTTTAGCAACCACAAAGAATAATGAGGAAGGAGTGGATGTGCCAAAGACAAGGGCTGACTACACTGCTGAAGACCTGAAGAAGTGGGAGAAAAAGGCTAAGGCCAAGAAATGGCTTGTGTGTGAACTAGGTCCAAATGAGTATAGTAGGATCCAAAGTTGTACTACTGCTAAGGAGATATGGGACACTTTGCAAGTGGCCTATGAAGGAACACCTCAAGTGAAAAGATCAAGAGGAACATTGTTGTATTATCAATATGAGAATTTTACTATGAAAGAAGGAGAAACTATCCAAGAGATGTATACTAGGTTCACTATAATGACAAATGAACCGAAGTCTCTTGGAAGGGTTATTCTTGAAGAATACAAGATTGAGAAAATTCTGACAAGGGTTCTGCCAGTCACATGGGAAAGCAAAATCACTTCCATTTAGGAATCCAAGAATATTGCTACTCTCAGACTGGATGAACTGATTGGAAAATCTTACTGCTTATGAAATGAGAAGGCAAACCATGAAGATTGATAAACCCAAGAAGGAGAGAGGCTTAGCTCTTAGAATTGCTAAAGGTTTAGACTTGAAAGATGATGAGATGGCTATGATCACTAAAGATTTCAAAAAGTACATGGTGAGAGGAAAGGGTTCTTCAAGAGGTACAACCTTCAACAAGTTAAGAGCTCCTGAGAAATAGACCAATGAGGGTTGCTACAACTGTGGTAAGACTGATCACATGATCAAGAACTACCCTCAATAGGAAATTAACTGGAAGAAAGAAAGGGCTGAACGAAGGAACATGAAGAAGGAACAGGTTCAACCAAAAAGGAACAAAGGTTCAACCAAGGCTATGGTTGCTACTTGGGGAGAAACCTCAGATGAAGGCTTAGAAGATGAAGCTGAAGAAGAGCAAGCACTGATGGCCATCGGAGAATCAAATGATGAACAAGAGGTCCAAGTGAAAGAGAGGAGCCAAATATGTTATATGGATAGTGGCTGCTCAAAACATATGACTGGGAACAAGAACCAGTTCCTTTCATTTGAGGACTTAAAACGAGGTAATGTCTCCTTTGGTAATGGAAAGAAAGGTGAGATCATTGGGGTTGGAAAGGTAGGCAAAATAGAGTCTCATTCCATACAGAATGTCTACATGATAGATGGCTTGAAATATAGCCTAATAAATGTGTCACAATTGTGTGACAGAGATAACCTTGTGGCTTTTACCTCCACCAAATGCTTTGTGATTAACCTTACCACTAACAAGATTATTTTGCGGGGAAAAAGAGTTAACAATATTTACATTGTAGATTTGTCTACTCTCTTAGAAAATGAACTCACTTGTTTAAGTGTGTTGGTTAATGATCCCCTCCTGTGGCACAAAAGACTTGGTCATGCAAGTCTAAATCAACTTAACAAATTAGTCTCTAAAGACTTGGTGATAGAGTTACCTAATATCAAGTTCAAGGAAGACAAAGTTTGTGAGGCATGTGCAAGGGGGAAGCAGGTAAGATCATCCTTTAAAAGCAAGAAAATGACAAGTACAACCAAGTCCTTGGAACTGGTCCATATGGATCTATGTGGTCAATGAGAACCATGAGCAGAGGTGGAAAGAAATATGTAATGGTGCTTGTTGATGATTATTCTAGATTTAACCGGGTTCTATTTCTAACCTCCAAAGATGAAACATTTGACATGTTTACTGAATTTGTTAGAAAAATTCAGAAACAATCAGGAAATCAACTTGCATCCATTAGGTCTGATCATGGAACTGAATTTGAAAATTCCAAGTTTGCTAAATTCTGTGATGAAAATAGTATAGATCATAATTTCTCTGCCCCTAGGACCCCTCAACACAATGGAGTAGTTGAAAGGAAGAATAGAACTGTTGAGGACATGACTACAACTATGCTGCTTTCTAGTAAATTGCCTCACAGCTTCTGGGCAGAGGCTGTCAACACTGCATGTTACATAATCAATAGATGCATGACCAGACCTCTGGTAGAGAAGACTCCCTAAGAGCTACTTAAAGGGAGAAAACTAAACATATACCATCTTAGGGTATTTGGTTGCAAGTGCTATGTGCACAATAATGGAAAAGACTCCCTAGGTAAGTTTGATCCCAGAAGTGATAAGAGAGTATTCTTGGGATATTCTTCACATAGCAAAGCATATAAAGTGTTTATCAAAAGAAACTTGTGTGTAGAAGAAAGTGTGCATGTAGTATTTGATGAAACTAATATTCTTTCTAAGAGACAGGAACATGAAGATGAAGCCATTAGATTGGTAAAGGACCTAACTAAAGCATCAGCTCAGGTCAAAGTGGCACCGACAGAAGGAACAGGTTCTTCCATACAGGGCAACCTGACAGTGGGAACTAATCAAAGAGGATTTGAAATAAATTCCTTAAAGGAACCTGTTCATGATCTTATTCCTCAGCAAATGGCAGAAACATCTAGCAGAAGCCAGTTGGTTGTGAAACCTCAAAAGTATCAAAGTTCTCATCCCATTGAGAACATTCTCACTGATCCAACATCTGGAGTTAAAACCAGAGCACAATTAAAGAATATGTGTGCTTTTGATGTTTTTCTATCCATCATTGAACCTAAAAATGTTGTTGAAGCTTTGCAGGATGCAGATTGGGTGAATGCAATGCAGGATGAACTTAACCAATTTGAAAGAAGTCAAGTTTGGAATCTAGTAGCAAGACCTAAGGATAGATCAGTCATTGGTACAAAATGGGTCTTCAGGAACAAACTTGATGAATATGGAACAGTTACAAGAAACAAGGTAAGATTAGTGGTCCAAGGTTACAGCCAGGAGGAGGGCATAGACTATGATGAGACTTTTGCCCCAGTTGCAAGACTAGAGGCAATCAGACTTTTCGTAGCCTTTGCAACACATATGGATTTTACTCTTCATCATATGGATGTCAAAAGTGCCTTCCTAAATGGCTAGCTGAAAGAAGAAGTATTTTTGAAACAACCTCCAGGGTTTGAGAGCAAGGAATGTCCTGAGCATGTGTACAAGCTAGACAAGGCTCTCTATGGACTCAAGTAGGCCCCAAGAGCATGGTTTGAACGACTGTCAAAATTTCTGCTGGAGCATGGTTACAAGAGAGGTAAAATTGATAGTACCTTATTCTTAAGGGGAAAAGGTAATGATCTCCTTCTTGTGCAAATTTATGTCAATGACATAATCTTTGGGGCCACCACTGATAAGCTAAGTAAGGACTTTGCAAAATTAATGGGGAGTGAGTTTGAAATGAGTATGATGGGTGAGCTTAATTTCTTCTTAGGCTTATAGATCAAACAAAGTCCAAATGGAACCATGATCCATCAGCAGAACTATACAAAAGAGCTAATCAAAAAGTTTAAAATGGAGGAATCTAAAGAAATAGACACACCCGTTGCAACTGCTACTAAATTAGATGTTGATGAACCTGGTTCATCAGTTGATCAAACGTTATATAAGGGTATGATCATTCTTGTATCTCACTGCTAGCAGACCTGACATTGTTTTTAGTGTAGGGCTTTGTGCTCGTTTTCAGGCAAATCCAAAAAAGTCTCACTTTACTGCTGTCAAAAGGATACTGAGATATCTGAAAGGAACCACTGATCTGTGTCTTTGGTATCCTAAAGGTAGTAATTTTGATCTAGTAGGATATGTTGATGCTGATTATACAGGTTTCCTAGTGAATAGGAAGAGCACCTCAGGTATGGCACACTTCCTTGGTTCATGTCTTGTGTCATGGGCTAACAAAAAGCAAAATTATGTGGCCCTATCTACTGTTGAAGCTGAGTATGTTGATGCTGCTTCTTGCTGTGCTCAATTACTATGGATCAAACAACAGTTGGTAGATTTTGGAATTAAAGTAGGATGTATTCTAATATTCTGTGATAACACTAGTGCTATAAGTATGACAAAGAACCATGTTCATCATAAGAGGACTAAGCACGTAGATGTTAGACACCACTTCTTAAGAGATAACTATGAGAAAGGATTGATTTCAATAGAATTATGTGCTACTGATAAACAAATAGCTGACATCTTCACTAAAGCACTGAGTAGAGAAAAGTTTGAGAGGAACAGGTTGGAATTAGGGATGATTAATATCACCTACTAGGTCCATTTCGGAATGCACAATGAAAAAAAATGAAAAAAATGAAAAACAAATTGGTTAATAGTTCTAACTTTGTGTAAATATCTAGATCAATTCTTACTCAGTTTCATACTTTAACTAGTATACTCCTGTAACAGGTGTATATATATGATTCATTAATCTCTTACAATGTTTCTTCTATTTTGGCATTTGAGGCATGTTCAAGAGAGTTCTATATGAAGAACCTAGTTCATCAGTATGTGTTCATATGAAAAGCTCAGGTATGTTTTCTATACTCTGCACAATTAGAAAGATTATTTCTCCAATCATGAGCAGAAGTCCTACATTCATCAAATTCCCAGACATTATATCCGTTGAGCATTGAACTAGTTTCGTCCCCCTAGAACTCTAAAAATCGGGATTTTTGCCTAAAATCTAGCGAAGCCTAATAATCATTATGAGACCGGAATTATAACTTGATAAGACTTCTAATTGGCCCCTAAAAAGGCTGTCATTACTTAATTTAAGTCTAATCACCTTTAAATACACCACACCCCTTCTTCATTAGTCCATAACCGTCAAAACTCTTCTCAAGTTCTGATCGCCATTCTTCTCTCCAAAATTCCAAAATTTTTCAAGAAACAATCCACCATGTCTAACCCCCAAGATAACCCTGGCACTTCCCTACCAGCATCTCCCTCGAACACATCCTCATCTACTCCTCCTATTGAAAACCCAAAATCTAAGTTTCGTAGGTAGAAAATTCTAGCTAGAAAAACTGTTGCTTCTGGATCTTTAAGGAAAGATCTAGGTGAGAAATTGAAGGCTAGACAGAGGAAGGAAAGTCATGCTCAAAAATCTAACTCAAGCTCTGAGTCTGATGATTTTATTTCTACCAGCGAAGGTGAAGAACATGGGTCTTCTGATACTGAAAATGTTCAAGAAACGCCTGGTGAGGTAAATACTTGCATGGTGTTCACTGATGTAGTTGAAAAATTTGAAAATAGGTTTGTCTTGGTTGGTCCTGTTAAAGATGTACAGGGAGCTGATTCTAGTAGAAAAGGAGGTAAAAAGAAAGAAAAAGAGAGAGTGAGTCAGTGGTAATGTGAGGGGAAATAAGAAAGAAAAAGTATTGGCTATCTGTGGAGGTGTTGAAGAGAGTGGCAACAAGTCAGGGGGAAATAGTTCTGGGGAGGCGGCTGAAGGGCTAGTAAATTTAAGCAAGCAACAAGCTGAACCTGTTTCATCTGCTGAGGAAACTTTGGCTGACATTCTGAAGAAGGTTGGGGCCAGTTATGATCCAAAAAAGCATAAAGCTTCCACACAAAAGGCTCCAACTACTTCCAAGCCAACAAAGAAAAGCAAAATGTCATCCCTAAAACCTACTGTACCTTCAGTACCTAAGGGAAGAGCTACCAGGAGCAGGGTCAAACAAAGTGAAACAGAATTACAAAAAGCTCTGGAAGAGAGCAGGAAGAAAAAGAGGGAAAAAGGAAAAACAAAGGTTGTGGAGAGTTCTGAGCTTGCAGAAGAAGAAAAAGAGGAGATGGAACTGGTCCATCAAGAAAGAGAAACAACTGAAGAGGTTCCAACACCCAAACCAAAAAGTTCCAAGACTTCTTCCAAGAAGTCTTCCTCTGTACCTGTACCGGATGATTCCTCTTTAGCCGAAAAAACTAGGTCTGCTGTAAAGGATAAAAAAAGAAAATTGTTGAAGAAGATGTAGAGTGGGGTGGTGGAGAAGAACAGGAATCTGAGAAAGACCAAGATAAGTTTGCCATCTTTGGCAGAAGAAAAATTTTGAAAGGCAGGTTGTTGAGAGACCTAGATGATTCAGGTATGAGAAGATTGATGATACTTTTACTGCACAAGGGTGGAAGGACATGGTCCTTGAAATGGATGGCAGGCTGGCTAGGAATGAATTGATTGAATTTATGTCCAATGCCACTATGAAAAATGGGGTAGTCTCCAGCCTGGTGAAGGGTGTAAAAGTGGAGTTTGATGCAATCAAAGTGGGTGAGATTCTGGGCATACCTAGTGAAGGGTATGATGACTATACAAGGCAAATGTGGCCATGTCTAGAATCTCTCCCCACTGCACTTCAAATTACTAGAAATTTTTGTGATGCTGCATCTGCTGAAGATGTACCTAAAGCCATATTTTTCCAGAAAAGTGAGATGAGACCTCAGCACAAGGTCTTGTTTGAATTTGTTAACAAGTGCCTGCTGCCTAGATAGGAGAGGAGGCATACTGCCAACTACATGGACCTGGTGCTTATGGAATGCCTTGTGAGAGGAATGCAGATAAATTGGCATGCTTTCATTGTCAAACTACTAGATAGGGTCATTAATGGCTCCAAGGCACATGCAACTCCATATGGGTTCATACTGACTACTGTGCCGGACAGGATAAGGGTGCCTTTGAAGAAATACGAGATGGCATCAAGCAAGGAGCATTTTGGTGTTAAGACCTTATTGGCTTGTGACTATCCAATCAATGCCACCCCAGTTGAACCTGGTTCATTTTTTAAGACACCTATGAACAGCAAAGTTAGGGCTTTGGTTAAAGAGTGTAGAACTAAGGATGCTGAAATTGCTAAGCTTCAGGCTCGTGTCGCTGAATTGGAAACTGAAAGAGATGGCCTTAGAGCTGAGCTAGCAAAAGAAAAGGAGAAAAGTGAAGGGATGTTTTAGAATATGCTCACTTCTCCAAACCCAGCCCTCTAGTTCCTCCAAGCCTTAGGTCCTCCAGTTGCTGTCTTCTGAACCAGTCTAGTACCCCCAGTGACCCAGTTTGGGACTTTTTCTATTTTTTGCTCATGTTTGGAAGTTTTTCTTTCTTTTTGTGGTTTGAAGGTGGAAACATATCTTATCAATGACAACTGTTATTTCTCTTGTTCTATGATGATTTTGTTCCTAATAGATTGATTGTGTTTGTTGATTATTGATGACTTAATCCATGTTTTCACTTGCAGTTGCCCAAGCGGCCATGAGTAATTACTAAAATCTGGGATTCACATTGTATGCAACTTTTCGATGATTCTAAAAGAGGGAAGAGATATTTTGCTTTAATCTTTATTCTGAATAATGTGATATTTATAACCCAATTAAACCTGGTCCTTGATGATAAGTTAACATTCTAAGTTAATTGTTGATGGTTAAGCTGAGTTCTTACAGATTTTTTGATTCATAAAAGCACAGAGTTTGTCATCATCAAAAGGGGGGAATTTGTTGGCCCAAGTTCAGGTGAAGTTTTGAAGAATGACAAATGAACTCAGTCATGGACCAGGTCCATCATGTGAGGCATAGTATTTATCAACCTAGACATGTGAGATACGCGTGAAGGAGATAACTCTCAGTGATCAAGCAACAATATCTCCTGAACTAATCGAAAAGGTTGCATATTGGATGAGGAGAGAAAGTCTCCTCATGGAAGAGGTCACAATTCGGATGAAGGATAGGGTTGGAGTTTGTAGTGTTCAAGGACTCAACTTCGATGGAAGATCAGCAATTGAGTCTCAATCAAACTCTGATTACTAACTCATTAAATAACAGCGATTGATCTCTTTTACATGTATTGCACAAACGCAGAAGTTAACTAAATTGAGAGCAACAGAGCGAGGCAATTTTGCAAGCAATTTATGTGAGCTTCAAGTGTGCATTCCTGAACCTACTTGGACAAGATAAAAGAACCAATTCCATTGTGTCTTTTGTTTATTCTAGTTCAATTGTAGTAGGTGTTTCAAAGTTGTACCTTTCCAGCTCATAGAAGTAATTGTATTAGGTACTTTGAGTATTAAAGTTAGAGTTAACTTGAAGGTGTCGCAATAGCTGAGGCTGTGTGCCACACTGGGATTAGAGTTTAATCCTTAGGTTTACAAGAGTTTTGTAAATGCTATTTTGGCTCAATAATTTTAGTGGAAGTTTGGAAAAATCTTACTGAGTAGTAGGTCGTGGTTTTTTCACTTTTTGAGCCAGGTCTTTTCTACGTAAAAATCTCTATGTTCTTTATTTTATGTACTCTTAATTTCGCAAACAGTATTAGTAAGTACACCTAGAAGAACCAAGTTCTTCTAGAGCGAAAATTGGGTACCACACAAATAACCCCCCCCCCCCTTGTGGTATTTGCATTTAGAACATCAACCTCCAATAACCACTATACACAAGCAATGGACGCGATCCACCATAATAGAATCACCCACCAGCGTAGACACATAAACAGGGGCACTCAAAGAATTATTAGGCATGACCAGATACGGCGCAAAATAAAATCGAAGCTCCTCTACCACAAACCAGAACAGTACCTGCACCTCCACCTCTAATACCTTTACCTCCACCTCTAGCATCTCTACCTCCACCTCTAATACCTCTACCTCTATCTCTAGCTAACTAAGCGGGTTGGACGAGTCCCTCAATGAACCTCCTCACTCTCTCTCATAGTGGGAAGTATGATAAGAGCATGACGAGCCAAGCCGATGAATCTAATCTCGTACTGAGTAATATTTATAGAACCTTGTTGGAGATGCTCAAACTGCCTCCGATAGACCTCTCTCTGAGGGATAGGGAGAAACTTCTCCAAAAATAGTTGCGTAAATAGTTCTCAAGCCGAAGCTGATAACCCAACTGGTATAGCCAATCAATAATCTCTCCAACAGGTCCTAGCGGATCCAGACAAGAGAAAGGTAGAAAAATTGATCCCATTGGTCTCCACGATCCCCATGTTCCTGAGAACCTATTGACAACTATCTAGATAATCCTGGGGAGCTTCAGTAGATGCACCGCTAAATGAAGTAGTGAAGAGCTTGGTAAAACTTATCCCACCTCCATAAAGCCTCTGAAGACGTCATTGATCTATCACCGGTCTGTGCTGCTGTTCGGCTAAAGAAGCGTACGCGACCTTGCCATTCGCAAAAGGGCAAGAGTAGAGGTTTCAATTTAGCATTGAGAGAACAAAATCGCACGACAGGGAAGAATAGAAGTGAAATTTTTCCTAACTCTGCAGCCTTTGGGGATAAATACAGACGTCTCTATACTGATCCCTCAGACTCTACTAAGCTTGTCTGTGAACTGTGAGACCCATGTAACCTAGAGCTTTGATACCAACTTGTCATGATCCGGATTTTCCACCCTTGGGAGTCATGATGGAAAGCCAAACCTTTAGTTTAATTACTTCATTAACCAATTATTTCTTTTTAGCAATTATAAGGCGATAAGATGATAATAGAGGAAATTTAAATTCAAGCGGAAGACAATGATAAAATATATAAAAACTATATCTATTACAAATACTTAATCCTTAACCACCCAAAATCTGGTGTTACAGTGTTACAGATGGTCTAAGATTTACTACATACAAAGTCTGAAGAAATAATAATACACTGTTCCGGAATATAAAGGAAATGAAATAGGAATAGTAGGTAGAAGAAGACGACAAGGCCTGCGGACGCCTGCAGGACTACCTCAGGTCACCTGATGAGCAAGAATCAGCAATCCCACCGCAGTATGAAGTCTACAACACTAGGGTCTACACAAAAGAGTGTAGAGTGTAGTGTCAGTACAAACGACCATATATGCTGGTAAGTTCCTAGCCTAACCTCAGCGAAGTAGTGACAAGGCTAGGACCAGACTACCAATTAAACTTGTGCAATTTAACTATATACAGCAGAAAAAAACACAGAAAGAAGCAGTCATATACAGTCAAGTGTGGGAGGAGGAAAACATGCTGTGGGGAAACACCGAATTGTAACAGAGGAGCAATAAATAAATATGAGGATCACCACAGTTTAATTAAGAATAGGAAGAGAAAATCATGTTGCAGGGTACGACAAGTATCAACAGGAAGCCAACAATTTAGTGTAGAGAACCCGTAACACAATTATCAATAAAATTTAGGAAATCAAAGACAAGTGCACGGCATCACCCTTCGTGCTTTACGCTCTTCCTCACCCAAACAAAAATCACAAGGCAAATAGGGTAAGGGAATCTACAACCTCAAAATAAAGTCAAGTAACAACAGAAAATCAGTAAATAAACGTAAAGGACAACTTAACTCAATTATCAGCAAGGGTTAGCGAAATCAAGGACAAGTGCACGACATCACCTTTCGTGCTTTTACTCTCGTCCTCACTATAAGAATTAATATAATAGGCACGAAATGGTACATCGTGCGGCTCAGCATCACCCTTCGTGTTTTATACTCTTTCCTTACGAAACAAACAATGCATGACATCACCTATCGTACTTTATGCTCTTCCTCACCCAAACAACAATCAAAAAAATAGGGAAAGGAAATTTGCAATAAGAATCCCGGTAAGGGAGCAACAAGTCAACAATTAAATCCCGACAAGGGAACAACATCTATAACATCCACATCCCGGCAAGGGAGATAACAAATAAACCAACAATAGCCCGACAGGGTGACAACATAATGATCTCTTCTCTTTCTAACTTTTACTTCACAATTCACTTCACAACTCGAGTCAATGCTCTATAGGTTCAATTATCACTTATGCCTTCACAGCTCATTTCACAACTCGGGCCAATGCTCTAAAAGTTCAATTGTCACTTATACTTTCACAATTCGTTATACTACTTGAGCCAACGCTCCTCAATGTTCATAGGTCACAATTTTTTACACAAACTTTATATTACAATTAGAAACCATCACTAAGGCATGAAAGATATAACCAAGTCATGATAATCACAATATAAAGACTCACGGGCATGCTAGACACCAACATATAGATACTCGTCACCATGTCTATACATCGTACTCAACAATTATCACATAGCAAATAAGACTCAATTCCTAATCCCTCAAGCTAAGGATCACAAATTACTTAATTACATCAATAAACGCCAAATGAATCAACCCTGATGCATGAAAATAAGTTTTCCAAAGTTTTACCCAAAAAGTCAAAAATTGCCCCTGGGCTTACGTGGTCAAAACCCGGTTACGCATTCCCCCACGAACCCAAATATATAATTTGTTTTGAAATCGTACCTCAAATTGAGGTCCAAATCCCCAAATTTTGAAAAATCTAGGTTCTACCCAAAACACCCAATTTTCCCCATGAAAACCTTTGATTTTTTGTTGAAATCATGTTAAAAGATGTTAATGATTGAAGAAAATGAGTAAAAACTAACTTACAATCGATTTGGAAGAAGACTTGTTCTTGGAAAATCGCCCAAAGGAGTTTGTATTTTGAAAAGATGTTAAAAATGGTTCAAAATCGGCTAAGTATAAAAAATGCAGGTCTCAGTTATGGGAAATGCAAACAGGGCGCCTGCGGATATGGGAAATGCGGGACTAGTTTCACATTTGCGAACTTTTCAGAAATACTAGACCTTCGTATTTGCGAAATAAAGGTCGCATTTGCGACATCAGGGGCATCGCATTTGCAATGATAATCCTCACATTTGCGAGAAGGGCTGTCCTGGGCTTACTTCGCAATTACAAAAGGCCGCTTGCATTTGTGATATCGCATTTGCGAGTCTGGCTTCGCAAATGCGAAGCCTGCAAGCCTACTATGCTCAGCTGCAATTTCTGCAATTTTTCTTAAGTTCAACACTCCCCGAAAACACATCCGAAACACACCTGAGCCCTCTGGGCTTCTAACCCAACACACGTACTAACTCAACAACATCATACAAACTTGTCCGTACAATCAAATTACCAAAATAACCTCAATAAGAACGAATTAAACCTCAAAATCCATAAATTCTTTCAAACTTCCAAAATATCAAATTTTCCTATTTAGGTCCGAATCACGTTAAATGATATCCGTTTTTCATCAAATTTCACAGAAATATCTTAAATCATATATAAGACCTGTATCGGGCGTCGGAACCAGAATAAGTGCCCGATACTAACATGTTCTAATCAAATTTCATTTTAAATTTTCTTAAATAATTTTAGAAAATAATTTCTTTCAAAAATTTATTTCTCGGGCTTGGGATCTCAGAATTCGATTTTGGGCATACGTCCAAGTCCCATATTTTCCCGTAGACCCTCCAGGACCGTCAAATTACGGGTCTGGGTCCATTTTCCAAAAACATTGACCAAGGTCAATTTAATTCATTTTATAGTCAAAACTTATCATTTTTCACACAGTTTCTCATTTAAGCTTTCCGATTACGCGTCCGGACTGTGCATGCAAAGGTGACTCTAAATGAGGTTTTCAAGGCCTCGGAGTCATAGAATTTAATTTAAAACAAGTAATGACCATTTGGGTCATCACACCTGTTTTTCCACCAAGAGTAGTACTGGCCATTAAAGAGTGGAGGCCTATCAGTAGATTGCCCTTCCTAGTTTTCAGGCGGTGCGCTCATCTTGATCTGTTCCTAGGGTGTTAGCCTCTTCAAGGACAACCTGCTCTGATACCAATTGATGTTTTATACTTCAATACCACACAAGAGGGGAGGTAATTTGTGTGGTAACTAATTTTTTGCTTAAACTGATTATGGAAGGACTTGATTCTTCTATGTGTTCCTTATACTACTGTTGCGGAATAATAAATGTAGAAAGTAAAGAGCACAAGTATTTTTACATAGAAAATACCCGGCTCAAAAAGTGAAAAAACCACGATCTGCTACTCAGTAGGATTTTTTCCAACACTTCACTAAATCATTGAGCCAAAACAGCATTTAGAAAACTCTTTGTGAACCTAAGAATTACCTCTAATCCCGTTGTAGCACATAGCCTCAAATTGTTGCAACAACTTCAAGTTAACTCTAACTTGAATACTCTGAGTACCTATTACAATTGCCTCTAGATAAAGCTGAAAGGTAAATTATAAAACACCCATTACAATTTAACTAAAAATAAAGAAAGACACATAAAACTCTTTATGGAGATGGTTCTTCAATCTGGTTCATGTAGCTTCAGTTTGCACACTTGAATCACACACGAACTGCTTGCGAAAAGCCTTGCTATTTTTCTCTCAATTCACGTTTCACTTCTGTGTTTTTGTGCAACCTCTGAAATATGAGAAAATCCTGCAATTTATAGAGTTAGTAGATGAAGAAATTACTAGAGTTCTGATGCAACTCTTCCTTGGTAGAAGAGTTATAGTTGATCTCAACTTCTAACTCCTTCCCTATCTTGAATAATATTCTCTTTGAGTAAGGAGTCCTTCTCCTTCTCAATTATGCAACATTTTTTATCAGGAGATATTAAATACACCAAGTTAAGCTTATCTCCTTCACGTGCATCCCACATGCTCAAATCTGTCGGTTTTTGTGCACCTGAGAGATGAACCTGGTTCATGCCTGAGCTTCCTTTGTCAATCTTCTAAACTAACCTTCACTTGGGCCAACAGAAGCCAATGAAGGTCAAGCATTCAAGGGTATAATTGTAAACTCATTGCTTTTAAGTTTAAAAAATAAATAAATATTCTAAATGATATCCTGTATATCCAATTTTAGTACAATGAACCAAATACCGAACAAGAAATATTACTAATTTCTACATAATAAATCTATGTAATCGTATCCCTGTATAATTTATCTTCGCACCAAACAACCCATCAATATCCTTCCAAGATAGCTTAGCCTATAATACTGTTCAATATATAATGTCACACATCGAGTATTTAAAAGTATCTAAAGGGTTTATTATATGAATAAACCTTGGATAGTCATCTTTTTATTTCACCAAGATAGCTTAGCCTATAATACTGTTCAATATATAATGTCACACATCGAGTATTTAAAAGTAGGGATTTTTACATATCTATACCATATACCAAACCTTATTACCTTCTATGTTTAAGGATTGTGTTAATTACATTTAAGCATACCAAATTACCATTTATATACCATAATTCAAATTAATGGTATAATTATATCTTCATTTATATTAGGCGTGATTTTAGCACCATATTTTCACTTTATTTTATTTTACCGCCTCTCTTTCC
>MU703034.1:172462-202747 GCA_026770625.1 Nicotiana glauca | reverse complement strand
GAATTTCTAGTAACTTTAGGGATTCAGAAGAACCTGAAGACAATAAATTCATAAATGTAGTTTCTATGTAGATAATTTTGAAATCAACATTGCTTTATCCTTTTCAGAACTATGTGAAATTTGTAATCTAATTGTAGTTAATTATAGTAATATTGTAGATAACATTGTAACACCATATCTCACATCAATGTCGAATCAAACATACTTGCACTGGTGCTTTCATTGCTGATTGCCAATTCCATATTGAAATCTCTTACGCTTATACATAAAGGATACGAACCTAAGTTTTTATTCTCCTTTTTGGTTTCCATGTACACACAAACTCCCATATCATTCCTAATCTCCATTGGAGGACAATTCTCGTTCACAATGTATTTGATTTCTATAATTTTATCCGATGTATCAATCAATAATTGTTCCGCAATTGTAGAAATTAGAATTCCGTAGCTTGCATTATCATCCACCACAATGGCATCAACTTCAAAATCTCTATATCTGCCATAGCTATCCCAATTACCATTCGTTTTCAGCATTATTGGAATTTTTGACATGATTTCGTGTAGTTGAAAAAAAAAGAAGATGAAGAACAGATATAGTTTCTACAATTTGAGTACTTGTGTCGACGAAGAACAATTTTGAATTCTACAATTTGAATTGAGTTGTAGAATTAGTAAAAGCAATTTAATTATAGTAGCTTCAGTAGCTTTCGATTTTTGAGAATTGTAGTTGAGTGAGAGAAGAGAGATCTCTTTCCGTTGAGAAAGGAGAGAATTACGCATCAATGACATCTCCTTCCGTTTCAAATTTCGAATTTAATGTAGATAGAATCACACACATATCTGGTGTCTTCTTTTTAGCGCGACAATTATGGCAAAATCTACCTATTTTTGGATTGGTATATATTTTGTAGTAGAAATGTGGACTACCGGGGTAAATAACAAAATATGAACATTTTTGGTAATAAGGTTTGGTATATGGTATAGATAGGTAAAAATCCCTTAAAAGTATCTAAAGGGGTTTATTATATGAATAAACCTTGGATAGTCATCTTTTTATTTAAAAGTATTTAAAAGTATCTAAAGGGGTCACGAACGCCTTGGATAGTCATCTTTTTATTTCACGAGGTTAGAGACAAGTTTCATCAAGCTCAATCGCTCATAAGTCATAAGTCAACATACATGTGACGCCCAAAAATTATGTCACGTGTATAAAAAATTGTTGAGTTAATAATATTATATATTAACTCCACCCATTCTCTTAAAAAACTCTTTACCAGATTTAGAAAAAATCATGAACGAGCACAATCCATATAATTAGTTTCTGTTTACAAAGTACCTTATATGATAGCATAAGAAATTAACATCAATTTAAAACTAGCAGCATGTGAGTTGTAACAACTAACAATATTACAGATAACAATATTTACACTCAATTAGGATCGCACGCAATTCATTATTCTGTAGCGGAGGAAAATATTTTTTAAAGAAGCAAATTAAAAGGAAGGATTTATATAAAATAAAAAAAATAAAACACGTGCATGGCCATTGGTGCATGTTTTCAGCCCCCTAGAGCATATAATATACTATCTTAAACAGTCCATGGCTTGATGATGGATTTAATATGAATATAGGGCTTTACAATAATTGGCAGTTAATACTGGGAACATTTTTCTCTTCTTGGTCTTACTGACACTACAAATACTTTGCAGCAATTCTAATTTTTTTCCTTCTTTAACACTGGAAAAAGTAGGAATGTTTTTTTTATGTAGGAGAGGCTGTCTCTTACACTTTTCACCATATATAGTTATACTGCATATTTTCCTACTTTGGACTAGCAATGGCGTATGCATAAGTTTTCGAAACGGTTTCAATATTTGAATGAGCAAATAAATCACTATGGTAATAAGCGATGTCATTTTTTATATGCATACTCAATATTTTATTTTGCTTATATCTATATATACATATTTAATAAATAAAAAATATAAAGTGATGTTTCATGACACCTCTTGGCCAAAGGTATATCTACCCCGATGACTAGGAGCGACAAAGTGGACAAGACAAATAAGGTGTTATTGTTATAAAACAATAAAAGAAGAAGAAGAGTATTGTAGAGAAAAGTAGAGGGAGAGAATTCTTACTGATTTGGGATGAATTACAATGGAATAGAACCCTCTATTTATAGGGAGAGGTTGACTTAACCACCGAGTAATAAACCCTAGAATCTCTCTAAATATAAACATTCATCATAAATAGAATCCTATTTATAACACTCCCCCTTGAATGTCTATTCAACAGATAATATGTCTCGTTAAAATCTTAACTAAAATAAAATCCAATGAGAAAAAGTTCTAGAAAAGGAAAAAGAGTACACATATCTAACAATACACTTTTTGGTTGCCTCATTAAAAACCTTGCAAGGAAAATCCAGTGGGACAAAACCTTGCAAGGGAAAAAGAGTGCAACGCGCATTAACTCCCCCTGATAAGAGCATCAATTCACATCCTTGAGCATTTGCATTCCAATCTTGTGCACCATCTTCAAAAGATCTTTGGTAGAGATTTTATGAACAAATCAGTCATATTAACTTGAATGAATATATTGCACCTTGAAATCATCATTCTTGATAGCTATATAATGTCTTCATATAATGTCGTGGAGTGGCTCTTCAATATCTCCAAAGAGATTCACGCTATCATATTATCATGCTTAAAATTATAGCAAGATACATATATGCATAAATTGCACTAAGGATGTGGTACTTCAAGATCAAGAATTGTATATGCTTCAAACAACTTAAATCCTTCATGGATTGTCATATAAGTTAAGTCATATAAGTCATATAATAGACTTTAGATGCATATCAAGTTTTCATGTCATGCTAGACATATAAGATATTGTAAACTGATTGCACATATCATTGACTTTATACTTTCAAGTATTTGAACTGCATGTTCAAAATTGCATGTCTTTCATATGAAACCAATTCTACTTGAATTATTTCTCTGGACTTAAGATCCTCACATATATTTACCGCTACAATCAATGTCCTCGACAAATATTTTATATCGGTTTCAACCTCCTTATTTTCATATGGACATAACATAGAGATCTCTTCATTCATATATTCAGGTACATGAATCTCTCATGAGATTTTATGAAGTGTTATGTGATGTGATCTTCTAGATCACTTGCCTCTTTTATTATGATCATTTTGATCATTTGCTCATCTTCTTTGTGAAGAAGCTTATTTGAAGCCGATTTATCTATATGCTTTAAGCGTACTATAGAATTTGTCCTTCTAGGACTTAATAGGAGCATTTGCAATGAGAAAATAGCTACTTTCTTTGAGTCAACAAATGTGTCTGGCATGCTTTGCAATATATTGCAAATGAATTATCCTTTTATGAACTTCAGGTTCATATTATCTTATTGAGGGTCTAGATGTAGAAACGATAATTCATTCCTCATAACTTTTGCTCAAATATTTTTCATGTCTCCTCTTCATGTTGTTTCCTCAACTTTGAGAACCCATCTTTGTGTGTTATGGTGTTAATCAAAATATACACCGCACATCAATAATAATAAGATGGAATTATTTGGTTCCTGACCCTGAACAACTGTGAGGGGAGAAAATAATATACTTTCATATATAACCTATATCAAACTGATATAGATAAATTTGTTCTCATAAGCAATAGTTTAGCTATTAAGTTGAGGCACTCAATAAATTATTTTGCTAAACCAACTGTGATGTAAACCAACTTATCAAGATGAACTATCTTGAATTAAAAATCTGAAAATTATGCTCTAAATCAAATTATTGAGCAAGTTGCCTCGCAAACACCATGTTGCAGGTTAATAATAATCGCACATATAACCATCTCATAGATGCATCTTATGTGGTATACATGGCAGGTGAATGAGCTCATATTCACCTTTGATATTTTCAGCATTCATGGGATTCAATCCCAATTTTAGTTGGTATATTAATTAATGAGAACATGCAACATAAGAAAATTCGTAAAGAACTTTCTAGTTCTTTAATATTTACCCACGTGAATTCTCTATTATTTTTGCACATCATACTTAAATTGATATGGCTAAACCAATTATGTCAACTGAATAAATTATCAATATTGACAAAACTTTAGATTTACACCACGACGTGTGCAATCATCAATAAACTCCAAGTTTATTATGATATGGATTTTTATATCAATAAACATCCACTTTAGTATGGTATTCTTTTATTTGTAAAGTACAAACTGGAGAATAAAGCGGGTAGCTTTTCACATACATATTATCCTGCTACAAGTTGTAGTAATAGAAGATATTAAATCTTTCCTTTATTTTTAGTCTCAATATAATCAACCGTTTTCGCGTATACTTTGGAAACTGAATAAATTTCTTTGAGACTTACTACAACACAATACCTTATTGCTAATCAATTTTGTTTCTCCAAAATAGTATAATTGGCTCTTGCAGAGTTCTCAATTAATTTTGTAATACCACATATTCATCAATATCCATATGGTGAATATCTCTTTTAAGGAGAAAGTTATACCATTATGGTTATGGTCAAAATTATACGCAAGATATGTTTATTGCATTATTGTTGTCCTTTAATAATCACATTGCCAAAATATTTTGGCATACAATAGGTACGTGACCAATGACCATTCATGCCATAATTATGACATTATTTTCTTATATCATCTCAAACCTCCTTCTAGAGGTGAGTGTGGTATATTTACTACCACTAGCACGTTCATATCCTTCGAAGAATGAATATGTATTCATAAATTAGACGTTGTCACATTCACATCATGAATGGACCAAATCATCTATAGGTGCTTTATAAAATCTCATGTCAAATAGATGACAAATATTACTTTCACATAGCGAAGGATTATTTTGAGAATCCTTATTATTCTCATTATCGCAATGATGATGATTATAATTTCGTCTATTGCCACATCCACATCCATTGATGCCTTCACGGTAATAATTTTGTCTTCTTTCAGACTTATCACATATTGCTATCACATTCTCTTAAGGGAATGAGAATGGAGCAAATTCAATAGGACGGGTTTTCACTTCTCTTGCTCACGATCATACATGACTTTGATCATGGCAAGACTTAGAAATTTTACCACTTCGAATGGTTATAATTTCTTACTAACTCCATTAGAGTTATAATCAAAATTTATTTTCTTTGCTTGTATTTAAAATCAAAGTATAGAATATAAGAGAAAAATACGGTAAAATACTTACCTTAAATCCAGAATTTAATCATGAATGAAGTTCATGGAACAATTGACAATGATTATGCTCAATCCCAAAGCTTCTACTCAATTAGTTAGAGTCTCATGCTGATAACGTGTTATAAAACAATAAAAGAAGAAGAAGAGTATTGTAGAGAAAAGTAGAAGGAGAGAATTCTTATTGATTTGGGATGAATTACAATGGAATAGAATGCTTTATTTATAGGGAGAAGTTGACTTAGCCACCAAGTAATAAATCCTAGAACCTCTCTAAATATAGACATTCACCATAAATAGAATTCTATTTATAAAACTTATCCTATATTTTAATATACGCCTCGCTCCTCTGTTAGCATTTCCTCATCTTTTATATGCCACCCCCATCCCACTCTTATTTTGCTAATGTTTTGTTTTATTATTATTATTTTCACTTTCATTTAGCTAACGTTGACGAGTTTAAAACAATAAACTTGTTAACTTTTGTTTAACTTGCCCACTTTTGATTTTGAACAAATGTGTTATAATCTGCCCTGTCCTGTCCTGTCCTATCCTGCTCCACCCCGTTGCTAGCTCTACTTAGAACAAAGAAGGCATTTAACTTTTCTTACTTTTTTTTTGTGGGGGGGGGGGGGGTGAGGGGGTTATCAGAGTTGAAAAAAGGTTAAGGTGGTATTTTCATGAATTATGATTTATGTACTTAAAGTTGTCACAAATAATGTTAAGTTGTAACTTTGACTTGTCTTCAATCCCCACATTAAGGTCTAAGAATCACAAACCATCAATGCACCACGGCTTTGTGCCTAATTCACTTAATTAACAGCTCTACTTTTGAAAGCTGTAAGTGCCTAACGTTTGAAACGGTGAAATAGACATAAACAAAATGAGTAAGCTATAGTAGGAGTATTTCTCAGTTATTTAAAATTCATTAATTATGTGTGGACGAAATTAAATCCTGTTTTGTGTTATTTTGAAACAGACCTGGACTTTTACAAAAGTACTATCTACTTATTAATTGTAGCACAGGTTGAATAAAAAAGTAAATGAGTTTGGCGCATGAAATGAATAAACCAATAATAATTCTTACTATAGCTCATTCAATAGTTCGTTCTCAACTTGATTAATTCCTCTTTAGCTCAATTATCTTATCCCTGTTTTTTTTTTCTATTATATAAACGTGTTCCTAATTAATAAAGAATTCATTACTCAAATGGTCACTCAACTATCTCAAATTATCTCCTAAAGTCACTTTACTTTCGTTTTAACAACAAAGTCACTGAACTATGCATATTGCACTCAGAAGGTCACTCAACTAGATTTTCTAAATTTTGAATTTCCAAATACCTATTTTACCCTCTAAATTATAAATATTTATCTTCTTTTTATTTTTTATTTTCTCTTTTTAATTTATATTATGGACTTACCTATTGAATAAGTAAATGTTATTTATAAATTAAAAAAATAGAAAGTATTTAAGCATATATAATGCTGGAATAATAAAATAATGAGCATAGTAAAAAAATTAATTAGAATAATTTGTGTCACGACCCGGATTTCCCACCATCGGGAGTCGTGATGGCGCCTCCTAGTAGGAGCTAAGCAAGCCAACTCTTACTTATCTTTTCGTTATCAAAAGTATTCTTTTAACATTTTAAAAAAAATAATATAAATACAGCTAAATAAATTAAATGAACGGGAAACTTAATTTAATAAAACTGAATGAAATACGGATATTTAACATGAACCTCTACCTAAGAACTGGTGTCACAATACTCACGAACTGCTAAGAGTACTAAATACAACCATCTGAAAGATAATATAAACTGTTTGTCTCGAATACAATGAGATAACGGACTGAATGTAAAGATAGAGGATACGTCGGGCCTGCGGACGCCTGCAAGGCTACCTCAATGTCTCGTTGGTCTGAATGGTAATGCCCGCGATACTGTTCCTGTTGTCTGAAACCTGTATCTGTGCAAAAGAGCACAGAGTGTAGTATCAGCACAACTGACCCCATGTGTTGGTAAGTACCTAGCCTACCCCGGCGAAATAGTGACGAGGCTAGGACCAGACACTCACATAAGTCTGTGCAGTTTAGAATATATATACATGTACAGCAAGGAAATACAGAAAATAAACAGTCAATAAAGGAAGAGAAAAACACACAGTGGGGAGACAACAAATACAAATAGTAAATCTCATTTTAAAGACAGAGGCAGCCAACAACAACTAACACCCGAAATAAACATACTGGGACCAACAATTATTGCGGCGCGCAACCCGATCCTAACATATAGCAATACTGTTGCGGCGTGCAACCCGATCCTATCATATATCATTTATCATTTAACATTGTTGCGGCGTGCAACCCGATCCATATCATTTATCATTCATCATGCCGCGGCGTGCAATCCTATCCATATCATTTATCATCTGTTGCGGCGTGCAACCCGATCCATATCATTTATCATATGTGGTAGGCATACCACTCGCTCCCATTTCAATATCATTTGTGGTAGGCATACCACTCGCTCCCATTTCAATGTCATTTATGGTAGGCATACCACTCGCTTCCATTTCAATATCATTTGTGGTAGGCGTATCACTCGCTCCCATTTCAATATCATTTGTGGTAGGCGTATCACTCGCTCCCATTTCAATATCAAACAATACACGGCATCACCCTTCGTGCTTTATCACTTTTCCTCACCCAAATAACAATCACAAATAAGGCCAAGAAAGTAAGAAAATAATAATATTAATAGGGATCCAAATAAAAAATGCAACAAATAAATAATAGAATTCCCGACAATGGATATATCAACAATTCCACAAATATCACCGGCAAGGGATTAATTCAATAAAATTCCTTCTCTTTCTTTCACTTCTCACTTGTAATTCATTTTATAACTCGAGCCAATGCTCCTCAAATTTTTAATATCACATATTCTTTACAACATATTAAAGTCACCATTTCATCAAGGAAGATATGGCAAATTCAAATATTCTCAATATAAAGACTCACGGTCATGCTAGACACTGACGCATAGATACTCGTCACCATGCCTATACGTCTTATTCGACAAGTAGAAAATAACAAATATGACTCAACTCCTATTCCCTCAAGCTAGGGTAGACCAAACACTTACCTCACTTTGCTACCAATTCAAAATTTCAACAAGCATTCGCTACCAATTCAAAATTCCATTATGAAATTTTACATTTTCCATTAAAAATTCGAAATTGCACTAAAAATTCGTTCGTGGGACCCACATCTCGGAATTTGACAAAAATTATGAAATATAAAACATCATCCAACCACGAGTCTAACCATACTAAAATTACTAAATTTCGATAACATTTCGACCCTCAAATCCTCAAATCTATTCGAGAGGGTTTCTAAGCTTTTCCCGCTAAATTCACAAATTTAATGCCAAAACTTGCAATAGATTCGAGTAATATAACCAAAATTGAGTTAAGAACACTTACCTCGTTGTTCTCTCCAAAAATCTCCCGAAGAATCGCCTTATCCGAGCTCCAAATCGGTAAAAAAAATGGAAAATGGGCGTCCCATTTTCAGAACTTGGGAAAAATTCTGTCCAGAAATTTTCGTGTGCACTGTTCACCCCGTGTTACTGTTCACATGTGTTACTATTCATGGTACTATTCACGGATACTGTTATGGGGCACTGTTATGGGGTACTATTCACGGATACTGTTACAGGGTACTGTTACTGCAATTTTTTTTTTAAATTTTTCTAAATCCGAAATCACTCTGAGACACCTCTGAAACAATCCCGAGCCCTCGAGGCTCCAAACCAAATATGCACACTAACTCAAAAATATCCTACGAACTTAACCGTGCAATCAAATCGCCAAAATAATATAAAAAATAATAAATTAAGCCTTAAAAATACAAGAATTCTTTCAAATTTCATAAAACTTCAAATTTTCCATTTTAGGCCCGAAACACGTCAAACGACGTCCGAATTCAACCAAACTTTACAGAAAATACTTAAACCACATATAAGACCTGTACTGGGCGCCGAAACCAAAATACGGGCCCGATATCATCACTTTTTAATCAAATTTCATTTTCATTTTCCTTAAATATTTTTATTAAAAAATTTTACTCAAAAATTCTTTTCTCGGGCCTGGGACCTCGAAATTCGATTCCGGGCATACGCCCAAGCCCCATATTTTCCTACGGACCTTCCGAGACCATCAAATTATAGGTCCGGATCCGTTTACCCAAAATATTGACCGGAGTCAAATTTATTCATTTTAATATCAAAACTTAGCAAATTTCCACAGAATTCCATATTTGAGCTTCCAGCTATGCGTACGGACTGTGCACGCAAGTCAAGGCGACTATAAATGAGATTTTCAAGGCCTCGGAAGCTCGGAATGAATAAGAAAATAAGTGATGACCCATTTGGGTCGTCACAATTTGTTAGTAATAATAATTTTAGTATTAACAATAAAATATCAAAATTTATTTACACAATTCAGAATGAAAGAAAACAAAGGTTTTAAAATATATATTCTATGCACGTAATATAAAAAATAATTATTTAAATAAAGATATTTTACAATATATATTATATATTCTTGAAAATTATGCTCAATAATTATTTTACCTCGCATGGACAAGTTCAAAACCTCTTACATAGTTCTGTATACGGGTGAGACCGAGCCCGCTCGACACCTCGATTTTCGATGAAGTAAATGGACCGAGACTTGACCATAGGGAATCGGAATTGGAGCACGGAGTCCCTCGAGTCGGGGCCCGGCCAAAAAACATGCCCTCGAAGGAATCGGGCCACGTCTCCCAGATTCGATTCGAATCCCAAAGTTTCGGAGAACATTACCAGATAATCGAGCATGACTAACAAAGACTGTGATATCCGTACCCAGCCGGATCTCATGGTGTGAATCTCGGCACGTATCGATAGAGAATCAATGATTAGCAAAACAGAAGATTTTTACCTTTTATGAAATTGTACTTAGGGTAAAATTCCCCTACAATATAAAGGGGAGTCTGACTATTCATTAGGGACATAGTAACACGCATACCAAGGCAATTTACTCTTATTTTCTCTATTATTCATGTTAAAGTTCTTACTTTTGGCCATCAGTTCTTCATTATTACGAGCTCGGGATCAAAGGCGGGCATTACATTAAAGGTGTTACTGAGTCCGGGATCATTCCCCTTAGTCGATTTGACAATTTATTACGTCCCTTATCTGTTTAATTTAATGCAATTTATCATTTATATTTAATTAATCCGTGTGTATCCTTAAAACCACATATAAATTTAATTGTTATCCGTTTTTTAAAGTAAACAAGTTCATCTGTCATCCTTTAAGTAACTATGTCAATGCAAATTAAACAGAACCGTAGTGAAATGAAATGATAATGCTAAATTAGAAAAAGAAAGAGATCATCATATATATATTTTTCTATGTCAGTTAAACAAATCCTTTAGCCAAATGACACATATATAAAACATGAAAGCTTTAAGAAAAAAAAGGGGATAAAAAAGCATTAGGGTGCAGTTAAAAAAATGGGGATCTTCACATTTTTAGCCAGCCGACTAAAAAGAATTTCACACGCCTAGTTGTAACTGTTAACAATTTTTGGACGCAGTTGCTGTATATTCAGTGTATAATTAATGTATACTGTGGTTACATGTTAATTATACATTGTATATTGATTAAATTTGTAAACAATAAAGATTATGATTACTTATTGTTGTAGACTTTATTAGGCTGCTGTGTAATGTGAAAAAATTTAAGAAGAGGCTTTTACATTGTAATTCACTTATTAAATACGTAATTTTTATGTAAAAAAAACTACTTTTGCTTTATTACAAAATAGCACATTCATTTACAGTTCCAATATATTTGAAGAGTAAGTACGTTGGGTTGGATATAGTCTGGGCAAACTCGAAATTTAAACCGAACCGAAATTTCTGAATTTTTGTTTTGGATTTTCGAATTACGGATTGAATTTTGGGTTTAATTTTAAAAAAATTTGGATTGGATATTGGATTTGGTACTTCGAAATTTTGGATATCCAAAAATTCAAAATTTTATAATTTATATTTAGTTCATTGTCCATATGTCAATAGTAATAAGTTCAAATACCCTACTTATTAGATATTATATCATATATTCAACATTAATTATAAAGTTACTATCATGATACTTTTTATTTGGACAAGTTTTACTATTTCTACTTCTTATCGGTTGTATTAATATCTCTATTAAATTTCCTTGCTAATAATTTCATTGCTTGAATATTTTATTTGGATAATTGCGGTGAGAATGAACTTTTCAGGCAATTTAACATGAATACTTCATTTGGATATAATAATAATAATAATAATAATAATAATAATAATAATAATAATAATAATAATAATAATAATAATAATAATAATAATAATAATAATAATAATAATAATAATAATAATAATAATAATAATAATAATAATAATAATAATAATAATAATAATAATAATAATAATAATAATAATAATAATAATAATAATAATAATAATAATAATAATAATAATAATAATAATAATAATAATAATAATAATAATAATAATAATAATAATAATAATAATAATAATAATAATAATAATAATAATAATAATAATAATAATAATAATAATAATAATAATAATAATAATAATAATAATAATAATAATAATAATAATAATAATAATAATAATAATAATAATAATAATAATAATAATAATAATAATAATAATAATAATAATAATAATAATAATAATAATAATAATAATAATAATAATAATAATAATAATAATAATAATAATAATAATAATAATAATAATAATAATAATAATAATAATAATAATAATAATAATAATAATAATAATAATAATAATAATAATAATAATAATAATAATAATAATAATAATAATAATAATAATAATAATAATAATAATAATAATAATAATAATAATAATAATAATAATAATAATAATAATAATAATAATAATAATAATAATAATAATAATAATAATAATAATAATAATAATAATAATAATAATAATAATAATAATAATAATAATAATAATAATAATAAATCATGTCAACTTATAAGCTCAAAATCAAAAATCAAAAATATCCAAACCGATTATCCGAAACTGAATTTTAAAAATCTCCAATCCAATCCGAGCGTATTTGGATTGAATTTGAATTGTCATTTCTTCAATTTGAAAATCAAAAATCCAAACAAAATTTCATATCTAAGCCGATTTATCCGAACGCTCACCCCTATATATACATATAGTGGTCTCCAAATTTTTAAAACATAATCCCTAATTTAAGGGATTAATTTTAAATTATATTAATCTATCCACATCTCTCTCTCATCATTAATCTAAACTTGCCATTTTTTTGAAAGTTCCCTCCTAACAAGTTGCTCTCAGAATCCCCATTTTTCATTATTATCTCACACACAATCTAAATCAATCCATACTTCTTCTGTTTTTGGTGTACAAAGGTAATATATATACGTATGTGATAATTTTAACAGTGTAATTAAATATATACACATGATGAATATATTATGTATATTGATTACACCATATATATTCAATGTATAATTCTATATATATTACGTATATACAAGTGCACGTATTCAATATATCATATGTGTATTATGTACATATAAAAAAGAAAAATTACCAGTTTTGTCACTCTACAAACTTTCCTAACAAAAAATAGCCCAAAACAAAATATCTACTAAAAAGGGCCCAATTGTCATTTTTGGCCCAAATAGTTTCAAATAATGTCAGTTTCTTTTTTTATCCGTTATTATTCAAAACCGAGTTCTCTCTCTCTTTCTCTATATCTCTCACTCTCTCTCTCTCTCTCTCTCTCTCTCTCTCTTTCGCTCTTTCTGCGATTTTTTCCTAAATTCAACCAAAATTGATGAAATTGACGATAAAACAAGATACATTTTCGGTTATTTTCGTCTGATTCCAGGTATTTTGGAGTATAAAACCTCTTATTGTGTATATTTTTCTTATTGCATATGTTTTCGTAGAATCGATGTTGCTTTTCTTTAGCCTTTTGCGACTGATTTTGTAAGTTTTGGTCGAGTTTTTGTATTAATTTCTTCACAAATTTCTGTAATCTTTTGTTCGTATATTTTTTAAAAAAAAATTTCATTGAACCTAGTTTCAATTTTGAAACAGAGCAATATGAGAAGACAAACCCGTTCGATGAGTTCATCACCTTATTCAAAATCTGTTTCAATAGATAAATCGAGCAACATTAGAAGAGAAACTAGGTCGATGAGTTTATCTCCTCATTCAACCCCGATCTTAGTTGAGAAATCGATTGATGAACAAAATATGCGAAGTCAAAATCGTTCCGATAGTTTTAAAGTGTTAGAATCTCGAAAGAATATTGTTGGAAAATCTGAGAAAAAGAAGAGCAAGAGAAAATGTGTCGTGGAGGACTGTAACGACATGATCGGTTGTTTTGAGAAATTAAGCTCCGTTCAGCGGCATAAGGTCTGGAACAGCTTCGGGATATGAGTATCGACTTGCGTGCATGGTGGATTTTGGCTTACGGATGGTTTAGAGTCAAATTTAGAGAAGAAACCTTGTTTTTGGAAGTTAGAACGGTGAAAAGTTGACCGGAATTGGACTTTTGGGTAAACGACCCCGGAATAGGTCGTGGATGATCTCAACATCTTCGTATGGTAATTTTGGACTTAGGCGCGCATCCGGATTCAGATTTGGAGGTCCGTAGAGTAAATTGAGGCCTTTCGGCGAAAGTTGAAGTTGGAAAATGAAGAAGTTTGACCCACGGTTGACTTTTAGGATATAGGGGTCGGAATGCGATTCCGAGAGTTGGAACAGCTCCGTTATGTCATTTTGGACTTGTCTGCAAAATTTGGCGTCATTCTGAGTTGAATTGATAGGTTTCGGCATAGGTTTCGATAGTTGAAGATTTAGAAGTTCATAAACTTGATTTTTGGTTTGATTCGTCGTTTCGATGTTGTGTTATATAATTTGGAATTTCGAGCGAGTCTGTGTTAGGTTATATGACTTGTGTTAATGATTAGACGGGGTCCCGGGGGCCTCGGGTGTGTTTCGAATGCCCAACGGGCAAGTTTTTTGGAGTTGGAAGAAAATTCGCAGCAACTCTTCTGATATTTTCGCTTCTGCGGTTTAAGGACCGCAGAAGCGGAGCCGCAGAAGCGGCCTAGCTCATTGCAGAAGCGATTAGGGCATATTCTTCAGAGACCGCAGAAGCGGTCTAGTTTACGCCAAGGCGGAACCGCAGAGGTGGTTCTTGTGACCGCAGAAGCGGAACTTGTGATTTAAGTAAGGAGTCGCAGAAGCGGCTCCTGGTCCGCATGTGCGGGACCGCAGAAGCGGTCCCTTGTCCGCAAAAGCGGAAAGCACTGTTCTGAAAAGGGAAAAATTTGAGGGTTTATTCCAAAAGTTAGAGAAATCAAAATTTAGCTCGGGAGAAGGCGATTTTGGGTGGATTTTGAAGAGGAGATCACTGGGTAATGTTTTCTTAACTTCATTTAGTTGTTTTCTATCAATATCTAGTTAAATCCACCATTAGAATTCGAATTCAAGGTCAAAATTGGGGAAAATTGGATGAAACTTCTTAGACTTAATTATTGTGTTTTGAGTGGGTATTTGACCTCCGATTTGGGAGATTCTTATATGGTTAGACTCGTGAGAGTACGAGGTTTCTGAAAATGTGATTTTTTTTAATTTCGAGCAGTTGGCCTGAGAGGCATTTTGGTCATTTTACCTAATTTCGCGCTTTAGCTTTGAATTAAATGATAGAATCAGTTGCTTGAGATGGTAATTACAATGTGTGATTTAATTGAATAGATTTGGGCCATTTGGATTCGAGAACTCGTGGCAAGAACGTGGTTGCTAGTTGATTTTAGCCGATTTGAGGTAAGTATCTTGCCTAACCTTGTTTGGGGGACTTCCCCTTAGGATTTGAGTCTTCTCTGTTGATTGTATTCCGTGCACGCGAGGTTACGAGTGCGTGCTCGGATTTATTTGTGGTAAATTATCCCTTTTAGGCTCTTAGACCCTCGTAATCACCGAGTATGAAGATGTTATTGATACGATTGAGTTCCCTGTTATTAGTTTCACCTCTACATGTCTTACTTGAAATTTATTTGCTTTTATTGAATTATTCTTGTTGCCTAATTGACTTTTACGTGTTTAACTGAAGATAATTACCCTTCTATAGTCATATTATCCGTCCTAACTACTCACCTTTATTTGAAAATCATAAACATTATATCTCATGTAATTAATTGGTCTTAATTGGAAAGAAGTTAGATATCTTATGATTAGTTGACATTTCCTTAATTGAAATTATTTGATTCATGTTAACTTCCTTATTGTTTGGATACTCCTTGATTGTAAGTTCATCTGTGACTTCGGGCAAATATATTACTTGACCAACTGTTGTGGTTACCGGTGTAGCTATTATGCACTTATTATGTCTTGTTATTTGTGGAGGTTATCGTGTTTCTTGGTTTTCCGTGACCCTTCTTACGTATTATTGGTTCCCTTGCCGGGACATTATCGTTTCTATTGTGGATTCCCTTACCGGGATATATTTTTGCTATTGTGGATTCCCTTGCCGAGACGTTATTGTCTTCTATTGTTGACTCCCTTGCCGGGATGTTGTTGTTCTATTATTTGGGTGAGGAAGAGTGATAAGGCACGAAGGGTGATGCCGTGCACATGTACATTTATGTTGAATGGGCTGTAATGTGGGATACCAAGAGATCCCTAGCACTTATATTGAGGATACCAAGAGATCCTCGGGATACCAAGAGATCCCCAATACTTATATTGAGGATACCAAGAGATTCTCGGGATACCAAGAGATCCCCAGCACATATATAGAGAATACCAAGAGATCCTCGGGATACCAAGAGATCCCTAGTACATATATTGAGGATACCAAGAGATCCTCGGGATACCAAGAGATCCCTAGTACATATATTGAGGATACCAAGAGATCCTCGGGATACCAAGAGATCCCTAGCACATATATTTATGTTTGGGACTACAGGACGATATCCTGAGAGATCCCCTGTTAAACTCAATTTGTTCTGAGCTGATGTTTTTGTTGATTATATCCGTGTGCAAACATTTTGGGTGCTTACCGTTCCATCTCTTATACTTACTAGTTGGTGGAGTTCTTGTTAAACACACTTGCACAAGCATACACGTAGTTGGACTCTCCCCATTAGAGGTGAATACCTTCCGATTTTGCTAAGGGTGGAGATACGCCCTCGTTATCCGTTATATATGTGAGAGTGGCCCTAGTTATCCAGTTAGTTGTCAGCATGATCGTGAGATTGATGGGGCACAGGATGCCAGGTGTTGGATTTCAGATGCTGGGCTTTCGTGAGTTATGATTCGTCCGAGACTTGGTGAAATTGTAGTAAGAGTTGAATAAGAACTTATGTGAACATCATTAGGGGATATGAGTTGTTGACTAGTGGCCCTTACTGTGTCTTGATCTTAGGATTTGGATTGTGACTGCCGTCATTTTGTATCATCATTTATTATAATCTCGTGGTTACCGTTGCCCTTCCCTTTATTGTTATCTGTAGCATTTTTGAATATCCATGCAGACTTTACATATTTATATATCGTTTCCTTATCTACCATGATTATACTATTTATTTCACCGGTAGGTGCCTTGACTGTTCCTCGTCACTACCCCACCGAGGTTAGACTTGGTACTTACTGGGCACCGCTGTGGTGTGCTCATGCTACTCTGATGCACACTTTTGTTGTGCAGGTACAGGTACTCCCATTCAGTTCTGTCAGCCTTGGAAGGAGGCGTATCGGTAGAGACTTCGAGGTATATCTGCTACGTTCGCAGACCGAGGAGTCCCTTTCCAGCTTCCTATAATAAGTATAGTTCTTTCAGTATTTCTTCATTGTATAGACATTCTTGAGTCAGAGTCTCTTATGTATCCCTTAGCTTGTGATTTGTGAGATTCCGGGTTTTGGGAATATTTGTTAGCTTCGAGACTTCTTGTTGTATGTGCCAGGCGGCACCTTAAACACTGATTTCTTTCACTAGTTCAGTTTAAGTACTTGCTTCCGCAAATTTGTTTATCTTCCGCATTGTTAGGCTTACCTAGTCATAGGGACTAGGTGCCATCACGACATGTTCATGGAGGGTGAACTGGAGTCGTGACAAGTTGGTATCAGAGCTCTAGGTTCATAGGAGTCACAGATCACAAGCCGATTTATTAGAGTCTCATGGATCAGTACGGACACGTCTGTACTTATCTGCGAGAGGCTATGTAACCATTAGGAAAATTTCCACTTCATTTGATTTCCCTGTCGTGCGAGATTTTGGCATTCACAATCCTAAACCTCTTCCTTTCACTCTCTCACCGATGGAGAGGACACGTACTGTCCCAGGTGATCAGGCACCCGCGCCTCTTGCTGCAGCCGTCGGAGGTCGGGGCCGGGCTAGAGTTCGACGATACACGTGTGGTGCAGCGAGAACACCTGCGCAAACGGCCGCTGAGGTACCACCAACAGATCCAGCCAGATTCCGAGCATCTGACATGCCTACAGCTACTATTACTCCATCCCTTCAGGAAACTTTGGCACAGTTCATGAGTATGTACACCATTTTGGCTCAGGCAGGATTGCTTCCGCTTACTGTAGCTATGCCCCGGGCCGGGGGAGGAGCACAAACTCCCGCTGCCCGCACTCCTGAGTAGCGATCGCATGTTGAGCAGGTCCCTGAGATTATTCCTATGCTTCCTGCAGCACCAGTTTAGCCCGAGGGCATGGCAGCGGCTCCCGAGCAGGAGCAGATGAGGCTTGAGAGGTTTAAGAGGTATAAGCCTCATGAGTTCAGTGGTTTAGCATCGGAGGATGCCCTGGAATTCCTTGATGAGTGTTATCGCATTCTCCGTACTATGGGTATCTCCGGATCGAACGGGGTTTCTTTCACTACTTTCCAGCTTCGAGGAGTCGCCTGTTACTGGTGGCGCACCTATGAGTTAGACAGCCCAGACGAGGCAGCTTCACTGACTTGGACCCAGTTTTTAGATATGTTTCTGCGAGAGTTTGTTCTTCAGAGCCTCAGGGATGCATGGCGCACAGAGTTTGAGCATTTGCGTCAGGGTGCTATGACCGTCTCGGAGTATGCTGTCCGATATACCAGTTTGGCTAGACATGCCTCAGCCTTTGTTTCTACTGTTCGTGAGAGGGTTCGCCGGTTTATTGAGGGACTCATTCCCAGCTCAGGTCCAGTATGGCTCGTGAGTTAGAGATGGTCATTCCATATCAGCAGGTGATAAACATTGCTAGGAGGATAGAGGGTATGCATGCTAGAGACAGAGGGCAGATAGGATCATGAGAGGGAGAATGGACGAGATCAGGAGAGATATCTGAGGAGTCGAGGAGTCCTCGTAGACCGGTGAGATATACTCGTCCTTGTTTTGGAGGCAGGTTATGTCATGGTAGAAGTTTTGCAGGTCAGCCAATTCAGTTCGCGCTTAGAGTATGCATGGTGATTCAGGTGTTCAGGGGTCTCGGAGTACCCGTACCGCACAGTTCCCACCGCCTCATTAGCAGAGAGGGTGCTTTGAGTATGGAGGTACTAGCCACATAGTGAGAGATTGTCCCAGACTTCGGATCGATGTGTCACAGCGAGGTATTTAGGCGGGTAGAGGGCGCCTAAGAGGGGGAGGCCCGACTCGTTGATGTGTTCATATAGTAGGTTTGAGGCCGATGCGCCAGCTAATGTCATTCAGGTACGAGTTTAGTTTGTTATAGTGGGCACTATCTGTAGTTCATCACAGTTCCACTTATCGGGGCGGATTTCCTTGTTTGTTGCTCCATTTATGGGAGCGCTTCATGAATTGCACTCCGTCTATGTGATTATCCTGTTGGTAGGTTTTATGAGTGATAGCCATGTCTATCGTTTGATTCTAGTCGTTGTCGAGAGTTACAAGGCTAATAGTATTTTCCTGTTGTCTGTTTTGGTAGGCTTGATGTGACTTCTGAGCATTTTTGACTACGAGCTATGATTTCTATGCTCCACCGGTGTGGGAGCTGGTCTGTGTTGTAAATTGTAGACGGTATTGATCTAGAGAGAGTCTCTAGATGGGTTGATGTGTGCCCTACTTGTGATTCAGTGTTGAGGGCGGGACCCTCGTGATTTCAGGTGGTTTGATATGTTGAGACCGGGCTGTGTACTGCGGTGAGAGTTATATCAGTATAAGATCCTTGTGAGTCCTTTATATGCTTTCATTCCTTCTTGTTAAATGTCTTGGTAGATTTGCGTTGTAGAATAATTTGTGCTAGTTCGATTTGTTTGTTAGCTCCCTTATGTGTTTTCCCTTACCATATTCATTCATTTTCGTTTTATGCTTCTTGAGATTTAGTTTGTGGGGTGTGTACCCGTTGGTATTGGCTGAGATTTGGTTATTCGGGTGTTTTGTTATGTGGTTTTCGTGGTTATTGTATCATCGCCAGTGTTGTGGAGGTTTGAAAAGAGTTCCAGTGAAGATGAGGCTTATGGCCGGTACGGATTTGATCTCAGGCAAGTATTGTTATCAGAAATGTTATTATGGGCCTATGTGTGGTGTGTCATGTTGTGTGGCTGTACCCCGTGTGTGTTGGCTTGTATTGAAATAGCTGGTGGAGACTGATACCGGATATGGACTTAGAATCGGGTCTTTTGGGAAACGGATGGAATGCGAGGATTCTGGCTTGAAGGCTTAATGGTATTGCTAGAAAGTTTATATTTCAGTTGAGATGGCGTCGTCATGCTTATGTAATTTGGGTTGACGTGGGATCACCCGCGGGTGTATGTTGGAAGTGCGCACTCAGTGACTTGAGGACTTCGAAGCGAATCTTAGCACGTTCGAGGACGAATGTTAGTTTTAAGAGGGGGAGGATGTAACGACCCGACCGATCGTTTTGAGAAATTAAGCTCCGTTCAGTGGTATAAGGTCTGGAACAGCTTCGGGATATGAGTATCGACTTGCGTGCATGATGGAATTCGGCTTTCGGATGGTTTAGAGTCAAATTTAGAGAAGAAACCTTGTTTTTGGAAGTTAGAACGGTGAAAACATGACCGGAATTGGATTTTTGGGTAAACGACCCCGGAATGGGTCGTGGATGATCTCAACAGCTTCGTATGGTAATTTTGGACTTAGGCGCATGACCGGATTCAGATTTGGAGGTCCGTAGAGTAAATTGAGGCCTTTCGGCGAAAATTGAAGTTGGAAAATAAAGAAGTTTGACCCACGGTTGACTTTTGGGATATCGGGGCCGGAATGCGATTCCGAGAGTTGGAACAGATCCGTTATGTCATTTTGGACTTGTCTGCCAAATTTGGCGTCATTCCGAGTTGAATTGATAGGTTTCGGTATGGGTTTCGATAGTTGAAGATTTAGAAGTTCATAAACTTGATTTTTGGTTTGATTCGTCATTTCGATGTTGTGTTATATGATTTGGAATTTCGAGTGAGTCTGTGTGAGGTTATATGACTTGTGTGTGTGATTAGACGGGGTCCCGGGGGCCTCGGGTGTGTTTCGGATGCCCAACGGGCAAGTTTTTTGGAGTTGGAAGACAATTTGCAGCAACTCTTCTGATATTTTCGCTTCTGCAGTTTAAGGACCGCAGAAGCGGAGCCGCAGAAGTGGCCTGGCTCACCGCAGAAGCGATTTGGGCATATTCTTCAGAGACCGCAGAAGCGGTCTAGTTTTCGCAAAGGCGGAACCGTAGAGGCGATTCTTGTGACCGCAGAAGCGGAACTTGTGGTTTAAGAGAGGAGTCACAGAAGCGGCTCGTGGTCCGCATGTGCGGGACCGTAGAAGCGGTCCCTTGTCCGCAGAAGCGGAAAGCACTGTTCTGAAAAGGGGAAATCCGAGGGTTTATTCCAAAAGTTAGAAAAATCAAAATTTAGCGTGGGAGAAGGTGATTCTGGGTGGATTTTTAAGAGGAGATCACTGGGTAATGTTTCCTTAACCTCATTTAGTTGTTTTCTATCAATATCTAGTTAAATCCACCAAAAGAATTCGAATTCAAGGTCAAAATTGGGGAAAATTGGATGAAACTTCTTAGACTTAAATATTGTGTTTTGAGTGGGTATTTGACCTCCGACTTGGGAGATTCTTATATGGTTAGACTCGTGAGAGTACGAGGTTTCTAAAAATGTGAAATTTTTTCGATTCCGGGCCGTTGGCCTGAGGGGTATTTTGGTCATTTTACCTAATTTCGCGCTTTAGCTTTGAATTAAATGATAGAATCAGTTGCTTGAGATGTTAATTACAATGTGTGATTTAATAGAATAGATTTGGGCCATTTGGATTCGAGAACTCGTGGCAAGAACGTGGTTGCTAGTTGATTTTAGCCGGTTTGAGGTAAGTATCTTGCCTAACCTTGTGTGGGGGACTTCCCCCTAGGATTTGAGTCTTCTCTGTTGATTGTATTCCGTGCACGCGAAGTGACGAGTGCGTGCTCGGATTTATTTGTGGTAAATTGTCCCTTTTAGGCTCTTAGACCCTCGTAATCACCGAGTATGAAGATGTTATTGATACGATTGAGTTCCCTGTTGTTAGTTTCACCTCTACATGTCTTACTTGAAATTTATTTGCTCTTATTGAATTATTCTTGTTGCCTAATTGACTTTTACGTGTTTAACTGAAGACAATTACCCTTCTATAGTCATATTATCCGTCCTAACTACTCGCCTTTATTTGGAAATCATAAACGTTATATCTAATGTAATTAATTGGTCTTAATTCGAAAGAAGTTAGATATCTTATGATTAGTTGACATTTCCTTAATTGAAATTATTTGATTCATGTTAACTTCCTTATTGTTTGGATACTCCTTGATTGTAAGTTCATCTGTGACTTCGTGCAAATATATTACTTGACCAACTGTTGTGGTTATCGGTGTAGCTATTACGCACTTATTATGTCTTGTTATTTGTGGAGGTTATCGTGTTTCTTGGTTTTCCGTGACCCTTCTTATGTATTATTGGTTCCCTTGCCGGAACGTTATCGTTTCTATTGTGGATTCCCTTGTCGGGATATATTGTTTCTATTATGGATTCCCTTGCCGGGACGTTATTGTCTTCTATTGTTGACTCCCTTGCCGGGATGTTATTGTTCTATTATTTGGGTGAAGAAGAGTGATAAGGCACGAAGGGTGATGCCGTGCACATGTACATTTATGTTGATTGGGCTGTAATGCGGGATACTAAGAGATCCCTAGCACTTATATTGAGGATACCAAGAGATCCTCGGGATACCAAGAGACCCCCGGTACTTATATTGAGGATATCAAGAGATCTTCGGGATACCAAGAGATCCCCAACACATATATTGAGAATACCAAGAGATCCTCGGGATACCAAGAGATCCTCGGGATACCAAGATATCCCTACCACACATATTTATGTTTGGGACTACAGGACGATATCCTGAGAGATCCCCTGTTAAACTCATTTTGTTCTGAGCTGATGTTTTTGTTGATTATATCCGTGTGCAAACATTTCGGGTGCTTGCCGTTCCATCTCTTATACTTACTAGTTGGTGGAGTTCTTGTTAAACACACTTGCACAAGCATACACGTAGTTGGACTCTCCCCATTAGAGGTGAATACCTTTCGATTTTGCTAAGGGTGGAGATACGCCCCCGTTATCCATTATATATGTGAGAGTGGCCCTAGTTATCCAGTTAGTTGTCAGCATGATCGTGAGATTGATGGGGCACAGGATGCCAGGTGTTGGATTTCAGATGCTGGGCTTTCGTGAGTTATGATTCGTTCGAGACTTGGTGAAATTGTAGTAAGAGTTGAATAAGACCTTATGTGAACATCGTTAGGGGATATGAGTTGTTGACTAGCGGCCCTTACTGTGTCTTAATCTTAGGATTTGGATTGTGACTGCCGTCATTTTGTATCATCATTTATTATAATCTCGTGGTTACTGTTGCCCTTCCCTTTATTGTTATCTGTAGCATTTTTTAATATCCATGCAGACTTTACATATTTATATATCGTTTCCTTATCTACCATGATTATACTGTTTATTTCACCGGTAGGTGCCTTGACTGTTCCTCGTCACTACCCCACCGAGGTTAGTCTTAGTACTTACTGGCACCGCTGTGGTGTGCTCATGCTACTCTTCTGCACAATTTTGTTGTGCAGGTACAGGTACTTCCATTCTGTTCTGTCAGCCTTGGAAGGAGGCGTATCGGTAGAGATTTCGAGGTATATCTGCTACGTCCGCAGACCGAGGAGTCCCTTTGCATCTTCCTGTAATAAGTATAGTTCTTTCAGTATTTCTCCTTTGTATAGACATTCTTGAGTCAGAGCCTCTTATGTGTCCCTTAGCTTGTGATTTGTGAGATTCCAGGTTTTGAGAATATTTGTTAGCTTCGAGACTTGTTGTTGTATGTGCCAGCCGGCACCTTAAACACTGATTTATTTCACTAGTTCAGTTTAATTACTTGCTTCCGCAAATTTGTTTATCTTTCGCATTGTTAGGCTTACCTATTCATAGGGAATAGGTGCCATCACGACATGTTCATGGAGGGTGAACTAGGGTCGTGACAAGGACGAAGTGAATTTGGGTGTCAAACAAAAAAAAAACAAGGTTCAGAAGGCAGAAAAAGTTAAAATTCCTGACAAAGTTTGTAAGGTATATACAATTTTAGTTATACTTTTTTCTATTGTTGAGTCTTCTTTTAAAATTTGGATTTAGTTTGTATTTGTTTGTTTTTAATTCGTGTCATGTATTTGTAGCCTTGGAAGCTCTATATTCCAGTTGGTGAGCCGTTTCCTGTTCCTTATTGGTCATCGTACACTAATGTGGACATTGTATCGATTTTACAATCAAAGTTGACTGCTGTCCAATTTCAGATGTTTAGGGAAAGCTATTTTGGCTAATTCCTTGATTTACCTCGAGTTGCTATCCAGGCACAACTTATTCGTTCTTTAATGTTTAGGGAGTTGGTTCAAGATAAGTGTGACCAATTTTATGTGAAATTGAATGACAAATGTGTTTTACGTTTTGGTCTTCAGGAATTTGGTATTGTAAGTGATTTAAAATTTTGTGGTAATGAACATGTTGAGGATAAATTCAGTGGACCCAATAGGTTGGTGGATACTTATTTTTCTGATTTTGAAGTGGTGTCAAATAAGTCACTTATTGATTGTTTTGAGAAGAAGAAATGACAGTCTGATGAAGACACAGTTAAGATTGCAATCATTTATTTCATAAACACATTTCTAATGTACACTCAGGCTCAGAAGCCATTTATAAGTAAACGTGATTTCCATCTTGTCGAGAGTGGTGAGTATGTGTCGTTTTCATGGGGTAAGATTGCATTTCGAGCTTTAATAAAGTCGGTGAGGGACAGGTTGAGGGGAAAGTCTGAGTTTTATAGGATTGGTGGAGTTCCTCTTGCACTACGAGTGTGGTTCTATGAATGTTGCACTGTAGTTGATCAAAAATTTATTGTTCGCGTTGGAGATCATACACCACGCATATTGAATTGGGAAATGACGGACATACCAGCGCGTGAAGACTTCTCTACTGGTTTCTTCAACATCATAGGGAATAAGGTACAATCTTTTATGTCTTGATGGGATATACATTTATAACGCACTATAATTTATTATGATATATCAAACATACTATTTTTATACATCTTTGATACATCTAGGACTAAAACACTTTTGGTTACCTTTGTAGTTTAAAAATATTTCTCCGACAATTGAAGAGCTCAGAAGATTTACTTTGCCTGTTGAAGTTACCGATGAGTATCAGAAATATTTTACATCACGTAACAGGGAAAAACTTCCTATTGATGATAGCTATGATTTTGTCTCGCCACCCCCGAAACACATTAAGGAGCCTGTCCCACCAAAAAAGGCCCCAAAAAACCTGGTCCAAGCTGTTGATTATGACCGTGAGTTGCAGAAGTTGAAAGCTGATGTGAAGCAAGTATGTATTGGTCTTTTTTATATTTTTTTTGAAATTATTTTTCAAATTGTATATTCAAAGTCTATTTTCTTTTTTATTTGTTTCATCTTGTAGCTCCATAAGCAGTTAAATTCCTTCATGGAATATCTTTCTGATAAATTCAAGGAGGTGTTTGAGTTGATAAATTTCAAGGTATATAATTTCTTTTCTGCTGTGCATTTCTTTTTATTTTTTAGTTAACTTAATATATCCTTTTTTTTAAAATAGCTTGGTGCAAGCGAAGTCAATTATGGTGCACATTCAGAGGAAGACACCAGTGGTCGTCAAGACAATAATGATTTTGTGAGCAATATGGAGTTTGGTGGCAATGAAGATGTTAAAATGGATGGTTGTGAGGTGTGTTGTGCATTCTGTACTTTTCCCTTTTCTTTTCTTTGTTATTTTTGATAATTTTATTCTTTTTAAAAAAAATAGGTTGGTGGAAGTGAAGGCAAAGATGTTCCACATTCTGAAAGAGATACTAATGTAGCAGATCAGTTAGGTGTCAATGCTATGGAAGGACCTTCTGGCGTGAAAGTTGACATGTTTGTTGCTAAAGTAACTTTCATACCAGATGTAGCACATGCTGACGGTATTGGTGAGATTGCAGATGCGGTGGCAGGGAAGACGGAGGAAGAATATGAGAAATAAAAGGTTGCTGAATCCTAGACTGGTGATGTTTGTGCGACTGCAAGTGTTGATGCGGCGCCAGGGGAGACGGAGGAAGAATCTAAGAAACAAAAGGTTCCTGAATCTCGGACTGGTGCTGTTTGTGCGACTACAAGTGTTGATGACACGGCAGGGGAGATGGTTCTGTACAATACTGAATTACTTCCTGAAGTATCGCCGCAAATGGAAAAAAGAAAGAGATGTCCTGCAAAGGTCGTGCAGTCTCCGTTCATTACTGTATTTGATTAAGGTTCCAGTACTGGTGTTGTTGCAGCGAAAGCAAAAAAGCAAATTTATACTATTAAGCATCCTTTTCAAAGCAAAATCGGAACTGGTGTTAACAGCTCTTTGTTGAACACTTTTGTTGCGTGGGTCAAAGAAGGGAAGTCCAGAAAGAAGTATGTTTCCAACTTCTGATTTTTTTTCAGTTTTATATTTTAATATATTGTCACTTATAGAATTATTTTATATCATATCACTGTACTCTTTTGTGTATATATGTTACCAGGAATGAAATTTACCCGAAGCATGTTAGAGAACTCAATCCTGCTTATGATCTTGGTGTATTTCATGTTGAACACAAAAATTAGTTTTACACTTTGTCATATAATGGTCAGCCCTTGGATGACTCGGTATGTAAGAATTTACTTTTACAGTATTTTTTTTTAAAATTTTAGCCAGTGTACACACGAACACTTAGTTCTGTTAAGTTAGCAGTGAGCATTCATTTTCCTTTGTTTTATGTGATTTTGGTTTGAATAATTATAGCTGCTTAAAGCTTTCGAGCGCGTTTAGTGATTAGTTATTTATTATATTTTATTTCAGCACATTGATGTTTTGTTCTATTATCTGAGGAAGAAGGGGAAGTATGACAAAGACCTACCAGTAACATTCACCACCACAGATTGGTACTTCGACGAGAAAATTAATAAATTGTGGCAGGCGTTTATTGATACAAATGGAGACAGTGATGTGTGCAATCCGAAACATGTCATTGCAGAGTATATTCAGGGTTTTGTCTTGGATGCCAATGTTCCATGGTACACTGTCGAGCATGTCTTAATGTCAATTAATATTGCAGAAAAATGGCATTGGATAATGGCAGTGATGTCCTTCAAGGATAGGTGCATTTATGTGTATGACTCTATGCGCGGTGGAGCTTCTCATCAAGCCAAAGTTCATAAGGCCGTGTCCAATTATTCTGTGTTGCTGCCTCATTTTTTCAAGCACACGCATTTCTATTTAAACAAAAAAGATATTAATTGGCGCACTGGTGTCTAAAAATCAAAAGACTTGATTACCCCCTTTGATGTAAAATTGGTTGAAGTATTGCCTCAACAAGTCGAAGCGTATGAATTTCTTTCAACACAATCTGTTTTGCTTTTAGATTCTGCAGTTTGATAGTTGTTGTTCTTTTTATTTTTGCAGTGATTATTGTGTATTTGCGGCATCATTTGCCGAGTATTTCACTGAGGGCAAGACGCCTCCTAAAAAATTCAATGCATACGCACACAGGCGTAGATTTGATGCTCTCTTGTGGAATTATGCTAGAAAGAAGATGGAACTGAACGCGCAAAGTGATGATGAGATTATTAGTCGACAGAATAAGGCGGGGAAGCAGAAGAAGTAGTTACTTTTGTCATTGCTGTAGGATGAACTCTATAATTTTATTTTTTGTATTATGTTCTGTTATGTTGTCATTATTGGAAGACGGATCAGATTTGTTTGTGTTTGAATTTTATGAATACTTTTAAGCATTGTATGGCAAATGAGATATTTGTTCTGTTATAAAGGTTTAATGAGTTTCAGTGCAATATTGGATTGCTGCATTTTAGTTTATTTTGGTGTTTTCTCCCTTGATTTTGTGTTGTGAATTATAGATATGATAAATATACGGTAGTTTGTGATATAGTGTCTCTTGCAGATACACGCATGATACATATATGATACAGATATGATACACAAATGATACACAGTTTTCAAATATGTATTGATGAAACCACTTATATTTGCAAATTTCTAAAACTATTTTGCATAATTTTCTAGCTGCTACGACTGTTTTCCATTAGTTAACTTTGTTACTATACAAATGCAGGCATGAGTAAGAGCCTATAAATAGAGATATATAGTTGATACACAAGTGATACATAGATGATACAAATGTGTTGCACAAGAGATACATTTATGATATAAATGTGATACATAGCTGATCCAATTTTTTTTTAAATCAAATAGATGTATAATATAAACTTGCAACACGATTTTAAATTATAGGTCAAATATTTATTTATATCTAAAATTCAAATGACATTCTACAATGATATAGTTCTTGATATATTGCATTCTTCTAAATCTCTATGATATTCAGTAAAGTAAAATAATAAGTAATTCTAAACTTGACATATTTCATCCTCTCTTTAGATTATTTCTACAAGTTTTTCTGTTGTGACCTTCTTCTCCACACTGTCCACATTTAATCAACCTTTTTTGTTCCCTTTCAGATATTGGCTTTAACCTCCCCTTCCTTGGCCTTCTTATTGTTTTACTCACATCTGGTGGCAAGACTTTTTTATTTAGAACTTCTGCAGGAATTTTTCATGTGCTTTCATCAGGAACCGGATAAATTGGAATTTCATAGGTCTTCAATAGGTACTTCGTGGTGTAGTACACCAAGCAATACTCAATGTCATCAATGTGTTTGTATTTTAATACTGCCCAAGCATGTGCACATGACAGCTCATCCAAATAAAACCTTCTACAGCTGCAAGTTCGATCTTTTAGGAACACCATTCTCTGCTTACCCTTGTCAAGTACTGAATATAAGTAACTCGTTGAAGGGGTCACCTACAAAATTTATCAACTATCATTAGTGGTGACAAAGTAGATGCCCTCAAAATACATATACTAGAGAGCCTACAAGATCAAAATAGCTTAATACTATGTCAAACCAAGCAATATTTCAGGAGTGGGGCAGGCATAAATACATTAAATTGAAAGTCTTTGCTTTTGTGCAGGTGGACACTAGTTTAACATAATCACACAAAGGGTTCAAGATATAACAGATCCGTAAATTCGGTATGATTACATATTCTATGCACAAGTATCTACAGATTTCAGTCATACCTTCATCTGATGTGACAATTCAAGATTGTCCATCAGCGTTGTATCATATTTTTTTTCAAGATCAGTGAATGAATCTACTGCATTCTTTAGGTTTGTAACATTCCATTATCCGATCAATTGCCTTATGTAGTCTAGCAAAGGCAGTATTGGTAGTTCCCTAGCAGCCTTGAGCGCTACATTGATCGACTCCGCAATGTTGAAGTCATTGTCAATGTTCTGTTGACAGTGGAATGTGCTCTCGACCATCTTTCATATCCAACATTCATTAAGTAATCTTTTACCCTCTTATCAATTTTCTCTACCTCTGCCATGTGGTAATCAAACTTCTCAACTGTGTATGCTTTGGCCATAGCAAAAAATATTTCTTTGAGCAGCAAATGGTTTTTTTTTTGTAATTTTTTTTACATTATTCCATAGATGCCATATGCAGACAGAATGAGGTGCTTGTGGATACAATGTTGCCGCTACATTTTCAGTGCCTTCATGCCTGTCCGAGGCTATGCACATTCCCTCCCTTTCCCCAAATGCATCCTTGAATCTTGCAAAAAACCACTCCCAGGAAGCATTATTCTCTAAATCTATTATAGCATATGCGAGTGGTAGGATATTACCTGTTGGATCTTGTGTTGATTCTATCAATAATGTTCCTCTAATATGTCGATTTAAGAAAAGTTCCATCTATAACAACAACCGATTTGCAATACTACCATCCTTTTATAGACGGATATAGTGCAACAAAAGCATCCATGAACAAGTCTTCCTCTGTTTTTTTTAAATTTACCACCGACATAGGATTTTTAAGAACCAGCATATAAAAGTAGCTTGGTAGCTTTTCATATGATTCGCTTGGGTTCCCTCTCAGTACTTGAACTGCATATTTTTTCGATCTCCATGCTTGCATATATGTCATCTGAAGACCATACTACTTGTTCATGTCTCCAATTATGTCATTAGGAGTGTATATTATTTTTTATACTTGTCTATTAGAAGACTGCCGATGAGTTTTGCAGTAGCTTGGCGTTGTGCGTAAGATCTGTCTTTCAGGGGGCATGAGTGCACTTTGCTGAAATTTCTGACCTTGAAAATGTTTGCTTTTTTCAGGCTCGAAGACTTAAAATACCAATCACAGTTGTTGTTGATGCATACTAGGCAGTACCT